>JAPDSC010156787.1:16931-29626 GCA_026290005.1 Latrodectus geometricus | reverse complement strand
TATATATATATATATATATTAGTGAAAACAAATGTCACCACAATGCAACAGTATTTTATGGACTATCTATCTTGTTTGAAAAAGTCAAAAGACAGTTGATCCTTTTTTCTTGTGCGTGGTGCTAACACAAGACAGAAAACAATTTTCTATTTTGATGTCATTTTGACATTTCAGACTATTTTGAATGAGGTTTATTTATTATTAATGATTGTCTAATATAATTAAATGCGTGTTTTCATAGTGTCTGTGCGTTAAAATATTAAATCTAACATTATGCGTTTTCCTTTTGCGCTATATGTGTGTATTACAATATAAGACAAATAAATCCACTTTTTTTAGTTTTTTCTAAGAAAACGTGAGATAAGTAACGATCAGTATTTACATATCGCAAAAGAAGAAACACTAAAAGCTTTAGTGCTCTTCCTCTAAAAGAATTTCTCACAGGAAACAAAAATTTCAAATTAAGTATTTAACACTGACAAGTCAAACATAGAAGCTTCCCATATGAAGAGCGGGATGTTATGAATAAACTCTAATTAGTTGGCTTATCGGTATCAGCTCCTGCTTTCGTGTAATAAATTTTTTATACAAGGAAACATAGTTTTATATTTTGGCACTTCTTTCAGATATATAAAATAACCATTAGTCTAAATATTGCACAGGGCTTACTACCACTACTAAAACCATATATATCAAGCTATTATAAAAGTTTATATTACAAGGCTTACAAAATTTTTATAAGAATATTTAAATTGATTGTCTAAGTTAATGGTAATAAAATTTTTATTTTAAATATGAACACAATGTTTAGACACCGATGTTCCATATAATCACAATTAAAGGATGATTTTTATATTCCATTAGTTACTGACTTATCCTGTAAAATGATAAGTTTTCATTTAATCTACTGATTTTATTATACTTTCTGATGCAGTTAGAAGGTTTGAATTACTATGTTCAACAGTAAGTATCTTATAAAAAATAACTATTGTTCTTATATAGAATATTAATTACATTCTCTAAGACTTTGAAAATTTTCATCTAAATAAATAAAAAGTATTGTGGAATTATCCTTTAATAATTAACCTTTTAGTAGAAAAACTTTTATATAAATATTTAAACACGTAGTGAAAATTAAATAAATATAATTTATTAACAAACAAAAATCTATAAATAAATGTAAGAATAGAATAAAATTTAAAGGAGAATATTAATTATAATATTAAACAATTCCAATGTTTCTTAGTCTAAAATAAATACATTTTAAATCATTGGTATTAAAAAGAATATGGGCAATGAATTCAAAATATATAAGATAAGTAAAAATAATACAATTGATCAAACATTAACCAGTAATCTATAGTTTTAGATTTCAAGACAATAGAATGTTCTAAGTATAAACTATTGATGATTTTAACCCATTGAAATTTTAATCTTTATTGAAAAATGTTTAATGAAAATAAAAAGGTAAATAGGAATGTAAAGGTATGTAAAATTATTACGGTATAAATAGAATAATTTTATCATTTATTACGCTTATTTGTAATTTTAATTGTTCATAACAATTTGTGATATTATAGTATTTCTGTTAATGAAATACTTTAATTGTATTTATTCATGACAGATGTTATTTATATTAATAGCTTTACATCATTATTACTAAAATATTATATTTTTCAGATGAAAAAGTTTTCCGATTTTTATATGCAAAATGAAATTAATATATGTATATATGGTATATATTGAACAAATTCCTGGAAACAAATTTGAAATTAATGAAACTGGAATCTTCTTGACTTTTCTTTAACTATAAGCGTCTAAATATTTAATAAAAAATCGTTTGGGACTTATATTAATAATTTAAGCAAGAATATTATTCAATATCCATAATATTGAATACATTATCTATTATTTTTAATCAACATAGCCATTTGTTATTCAAAAATGAAACATCTAATTAAATATTTTGTATATTAAAAAATATGCATCTTTATCAATTCCTTACAAAAGGGATCATATATACTATAATGTTTGCACATATACTTTATAAAATATGTTGATAATAAACATCCCTTTTTTTATAAAAAAAATTTAAGATTATATGAGTTTTATTTTCTATTTAAACTGAGTATAATTTATGTGTATGAATATAGTTTATCAGCAATTATTTTAACCTTTCAATATGGTAAATACTTCCAGTGATATTTCTGACTTTTAACTATAATTAAGTTTATTTTGTAACTTTTGGATAATTTATGCAGTATTTCATGTATTATAAGCCTTTACATTTCTTATTTAACGAGTATATATTTTAATTATGTCTAAAAATCTTTCTTCTATTGTTAATAAATGTCATATTATATTTTATTTTCATTACTTTAAAAATAATTTGAAAACTGATAAGAGAATTTAGAATTCAAATCCTTTAATTTAATAAAATAACTATTAAACTATTTTTTATTACCCTATTGTCTCTTATCTACTGAATTTTATTCATTTTTCTTTTACAATAGTATCGTTCATGAAAATTGGGAAAAAAAACTATAAAGTATTATTTATAGTTAAAGAAATAATTCAATAATGCTTATTTTTAATTTTATAAAATCTTGAGTGAAAGAATGTTTAAAATAAAAAATCTATTTGATTTTATTTCCTTAAAAGATTTCAATAAGTATCAATTCTGAAAGGAAACCTTTATTTGTACTCGTTATTACACCGTCTCTACTGTCAAAGCTCAAAAATATTTTAAATTGTTTTTCAATTTCAATATTTTTTAAAAACTAATTCATAATAAATGGTTTGGTGAAATTCTTGACATGTTTAATAATTCAAATTTAATTCGTGAAAATTAATGTATTCCTTTCCAAAACTTTGCGCCACTATTATTCCTTAGAAAAAAGTGATTTTAATCGAGAAATTATTCCTGAAGATTAATTTTTCGAATGGCAAACAGGAGGAAAACGCAATAATGTTACAAATCTTTTCTTTAAAAAGTAATAAGGGAAATATTATTTCTTTCAAAAGCTTTAAAGGTCTTTTCGTCTGAGAAACAAATTGCTTTGTTAGGATATTAAATTGGAGTCTTTTTCTTGGGTCAAATATTTACCCTGCTTGGTATTTATTACTATGCAAAATTGCAAATTTTCAATAAATGATGGCAACGGTTTCTTTTAAAGAATACTCAAAAAATTCATTAAATCTGTTATTTTGGTTATGAATAAATATACAGTGTGAACCTTCAATGAATTTTTTATTATGGAATTTATTTTTTTTATTTGTAACGCTTATGAATAAAATTCCATTTAGAATAAAATAATTATAGGAAATTAAAACCTGGTGTCAAAGAACGAGAGAATTTGCCATTTATTTGAATTATTAGTTTTTTAAGGTATCAACAAATTAACAATTGGAGAACACAGAATATTTATACGTAAAAAAATATGGGTGTGCACAGCTTTCAAAATAATTCCCAAAAGCAAAAGTTATTTCGTTGTGTTTTCTTAAAATATTTAAGAAATGGAAAGAATATCTTATGAAAAGCAAAATGTTTGGGTAATCAAATATTTCTCTTAAAAACTAATACATTCTAATAGCAGGCACGATTCCACCCATTACAAACTTATCTCTAGTTCAGTAAGCTTGTAAATTTTATTGGAATAAACCTCAATAAATCAAGAATTTTCTTTTCTATTAGTTCTTTAATCTTATTAAAGAATTTAGGTCTAAAATTTAGGTTTCTGACTCAACTGCAATGATCTAAAGCTTAAATTCAAGCTATATAAAATTTAAAAGTGTAAGTTATGTTTTAAATATTACATCTCTTATTGACTTTTATTTTAACATGATTTTTCTATTGAGTTCTGAAACTAATTTTCTTGTGGCCTGTATTTATGCTTTTCTGAAAATTCGCTAATATTCAGATGCTGATAAATGAAAACGATTTGTAATATTAACAATTATTTTTAAGCTATAGAATTATTTTATAAAAATTAGACTTGATTTTATGCTTATTTTTATATTTTTAATGAGTGCATATTGCGATATTTAAATTTTAGCTGTATATTAGTTTTACAGAAACAGTCACAAGTTCCTACTTAAAAAATTCAACTTTTAGTATGTGAATCTTATTTTTTATTATTAATATTTTTTTAATAATTTAAACAATTAGAGAGACTTATGGGAAACAAAAAATTTTCTTAGACTTAATTTTATTTTAAACCAAATACTTTTTTTAATATTCAAGCGTATTTGGTTTACATTGAAACTTAATCAGAACTAATTAATTTCTTAATTAATCATTAAAGAAAAAATATTTATTAAGTATTAGATGCATTCATTTAAAAAAATTGATGCTTTTTACTTTTATTGCTACGTTTCATATTAAGAATTTTAAAGATTCAGCAATACGAAAATTTTCAGATTCTGTTTCAGCTCAAGTGAAATATATTAAAGAATAATTCTAAAATATATTTGGTTCAAATTTTGTATAATCTGTTATTTTAAGGCATAATTTTCAAGTAATGTTAGGATTCTTTATTATTAATGTAATATTTTATTTTATAATTTTTTATGCTAATTTAATTATAATTAAAAATATTAAATCTAAAAAAATCAAATATCAATACTACAAAAATATTAAATCTAAAAAAAATCCAATATCAATACAACATGGATTTTAAGGATTTTAAAGGAAGTGTGTGATTTATATGCAAAATAATTTTTTCAATTAAATCTTTTTCATTGTTAAATTTTAATTTTATCATGGTCAATTACAAGAGAATGGGTAATATAATAACACTAAGTGAAAGATTGCTGTTTTTTTTTCGCTTATAAGTTTGCTGAATTGAAATAAAGGTTCTTATTTGATAATCATTATAGATGATTGTATTTAACTTAAATTAAACAAAACAATGCATTTATACCGAAGTCATTTGCAGATTTTATTTTAAGCGAAAAATGTATTAAATATAGAACAAAACTTTTTTATAAAATAGTAAAAAACATTTTAAAATTAAAAAAATATTTTTCGATCTCTTCATATCTTTTGTTGCAAATAGAAAAATTTCATTACGATAAACTAAATGCTATAGAATTTCTAATCCTAAATATGTATGTTATTCAAAATGAATAAAAGGCAGTCATCATTATTTAATTAAAAATTGAACCATCAGAAATAAAGTTTCTTTTTTTAGGTAAGGAGTAAATTGTTACTTATAACAAGTTTATTTAAGGAAGTATTCTTATAATTTTTTGTTATCTTTCGAAGCAAAATCAAACAATATCAATTTTACAATGAATTACATACAATTGTAAGAGAATCATATAGAATTCTCCTTATTTAATTGAGAATAATATACAGTACTTAACTCTATAAAATACTTACAATAATATACAATACTTATAATACTCTTATTTACTTAAATTTAAAGAATCCAAATTTTCTTAATACAAGAATATCAAAGAAATTGTTCTTGTTATTTTTTAAAAAAATAAACAAGCTGTGTTGTGAATTAAATATTATATTGAAGAATTAAATAAAACTGTTCTTATTTAATTGAAAGTTGTGCAGTTGAATGGCAAATATAAACATCTACCAATAGAAAGACTCGATATACTTAAACAATAAGACATTAGCTTGGGATTTGTCTCTTACCAGAGAAAGGGAACTAAAGTGAATGCAATCAACTTAAATGATATTGGAACACACTACAGTAGAAGAGAAAGAATAGAATGCGTTCTGGATTCAGAATCAGACCTGTATAAGAATTCTCCGAAGACGTCGGTTCGGGAGATATTCATTGAATGAGCAACTCATTTCGGAATGGTCTGGTTCTAAATCAAGGTAATTTGTCTGAAGTTTTGCGCTTTGCTTTTATAGCTATTTGAATTGATGGATATTTTAGCAATCAAGTTAATATTTCGATTTAAAATCATAACGGTTTTCAGGTGAATATATTTTGAATTAGATAGTTTGAAAGAAATGCATAATATTTCACCTAGCACTTAAACAGGATTACTTTTTTATACATCATACACAAATTTTTTTTCGTAATTTCTTTATGTTTTTAAATCCAAAATGTTTTATTGAAAGCAATTGATATTTTCATAACACACAATTTCTTCTTCTGTTAATATATTGAACTTATAAAAATAGGCATTTAATAAATTTTTAGTCATTTTTTAAATGAAGTACATTTAATTACACTCATAAAATTAGAACAAAATGTAAAAAAGGAAACTTATCACTTATAATATTCTATCTACATAATAACTATCATCATATACGCTTAAAAAAGCATAGATATATTTCTTTATTATTACTAAATTTATAAAAAAAGACCCTTTTAATTGACGTTGTATAAATTAAAATATTTTTTAAATATTGGTAAATATTTATGTAATTACAGTTCTTAAAAAACGCTCATGAATGGCAAGTCCGAGAAACCAAATTAAAAAGGATTAAAATGTATATTTATTAATTTTTTTTATTTCATTTACATAATAATCATATAATAACAGACACAGATCTTCCAAATAAGAATAATTATAGAAGTTTCAAAAGAGATATTTTTAAATACATTTGCGTAGAAATATTTTTGTAATTTTACTTTTTTTCAACAGTATTGCTGGTTTTCAATATATTATCTTCTAAACTGGTATTCAAATTTAGAAAATTATTATTTTGAAAAAACAAATGTTAAAGCAGTGTAGAACCTTGGATTTCAGGAGATTAATAATTTTGTAATTAGTTGACCTCAGACAAATATTTTTATGTCAAAATATTTTCCTTAATTAGTTAAGTTTTTGTATAAGACTAATTTTAAAAGAAGAAAATCTTTTTTTATATAAAAATAACTATAATTATTTATGTAGTCTGCTGTTCCTTATGGAAATATATATTTAATATCTTTCTTTTAAATATCTTAACACAATATATAAAAGAAATCAATTCTTATGATTTCAAAATTGACAGCTACTAAGTTTACTGATATGGGTTTCACTATTCTAGAATATATTTCCTCAATTATCTTAACATTTATAACATTTTCAACGTTTAAATCTTTGAATTTTCTTAATAAGTTAGTAAATAAAACATTAAATAAATTGTAAGTTCTTAATAGATAATACTTTATTATCATGTGTTAACTGTTGCTAATATGCTTATGCTTACTTAATGAGAAAGCAATATGAAAGTTTTAAAAATATAAAAAAATATCATTTAATAATAATAAAAATAAATCATTTCATCATATTAATAATTTTTTAATTGTATCTTATAAACTTTCAACTAGCGATGTTACTATGATTGTGAATAGTTTGTTTATTTGATTTTATTCATTCCGTTACAAACTGGATAGATCCTTATAAGAATAATTAAAATTTAATCAAGCAAATATTCGCTCTAAATTTTTTTAATTTAATTTATAATCTGCAACGTAAATAATTTAAAGTATACTTTAATTTGTAGTTATTAATTGAATACGATTTACTTACATTCGATCAAAATCTTGTTGTACAGCTACTGTCACATTAAAGGTTTCGTTCATTTAGAATTTAAATTTTAAACAAAACTATTACAAGATCGAAATTAATCGATAGTTTCAAATATATAACCAAATTTTTAAATTAAATATTAATTTAGAATATTTCGTTACTTTAAATAAAATTTATCATTAAATTAATTTTTACACAGAATTTTCACAATAAATCATGTGTTCAAACTTTTTTAAATAATATTAAACTCTAGTCACTGTTTGACACTTTTATGGTTGTATAATTTACTTTTGTACTCTTCAGAAAAATATGCGAATAATTTTCATTTGCAATAAGGTAATTTTTAATTTTACACGAATCAAATTTCTCACTATTAAAACCAATATAAATAATATTTAGTAAATATCATTATATAAATATGGAGTCCATATAAAATGCTACAATCTATTATCCCATTTCTAAAATTTAATTATAACAAAACAATTCCTCTGAAATAAAATTTGTTTTGTTCAAAATATTTATTAGTTTAAAATAATTACTCACAGCTAACTAAAGAGTATGTAAAACAAAATTTAAAGAGACAAAAGACTTCCAAAAATGCGAATTGTTTGAAGAAATGTATATAATGCTTTTCAAACCATTTCTTCGTTATGAAAGATAATTTTCTTTTATACCGAAACGAAACCCTTTATAAGAAATTGCTTATAATATAATTTATTCTCAATAACAATTCTAATTTATTCTCTTGTTGAAAAATTATTTTCATGCTGCTTAAGTTTTAATTATATTATGGTTAATATAAAATCATATGATATCTATATATTTTCCTATGTTTACAAATAATATGTTGAAATTAACAAAGTTCTAAATTCAAATATATTTTCATATGAACCTTATGTTACTAAAACAATATTAAAAAATATATTTACACATAATATATGTATTCAAATAAAATTATACAATAATTCGCAAATCTATAAACTTAGGAGCATTTTAAAAAATTTTTTTAGAAATTTATTTAATTTCTTATTCTAAGCTTTTCTTCTAAATCTTATTGAATTATACATCAAATTTGTGATTAAAATTGATGAAACTATTTCTGTTTATTTCTTATATCTCATATCGGATTAAAATTAATTTGCAAAATGCATTTAGAATTTAAAAATATATTTTTATCGAAAACAGAAAAATTCCATATAAAAAAATTCAAAAATTATGGTTTTCATTTTATTTTTTAAATATTATTTAATAAAAAATATGAAATAATATGCATTCTAATTTAATTTTTGTGATATGAGTTTGATGGAACATTATAAGTTCAAAGTAATTAAAAATACAGAATGTAAATGCTATATATGCTTCTTTTATGTTTTGAATATGTGCACAGAATGGTTAGCACTCTTACCTTCGGTACAAAAGATCATGGGTTCGTATCCCACGTTAGACGTGGGTATTTGTAATGGTTCGGAATATGTATATTTAACACTGTAGGTTCTGGTCTAATTATCCTTTGTGTTTAAAATATGACCGTTGATTAACAAACAAACCAACTTCTAAGTACTGAAGAACCAAATATCACGTTATATTTTTTATTTAACTATATATTCTACACCAAGCAGATAACATTTTTAACTTATTAATTGAAACAACAACTGGTGTCATGAATGAGCAAATGAAATAAATCATTTATTTCACACCGAAACTTGTTAACAAATTTTATGCTATTGTTAATATCGAAGTAGTTTTAGTATATTAGTTCAGTTTATATTATTTTGTTTTTCAAATAAGAGAAGAAAAGGTAAAAAAAAGCATGCTACTTTATTAATTCAAGTATTAAAATTATTTCGTTCCAAAATAAATTTTTTTACCTGATAACATTGCGATGATTTCGTAACTGTTGGAAATTTTCACTTTTTATGTTTAAATTTAAGAATAAAATTTATTTTCTAGAAGTGAAAACTTACTTATCAAGAGCCAAACATTCCGAAATAGAAAATGTGTCACAGAATGTGTGATGCTATATTTATCTTCTTAAGAAATTTCAAATTTTGAATCCAGTGAATGAACTTCTTTATCATCATAATGATTAATGATTTATTCTTTCCTCAACATTCATTTATATAATGGTACACTGCAGCTTTTCAGACTCTCTTTCCTTTCTGAAAACGAATTTATCGACGGAGAAGAATTGATAGCTTAGAAACATTTTCCATATTCATAAAAAAATGACAATAATTTAATTGGTTTTTATAAAATGAATTACTTATTTTTAAATTCAATATGTTTTAGGTTAGATATATATTAGTATCGTTATAATTAACATTATTTAATTCATTTTTATTTTATATGATATTTCCTTAATGTTTCTTAAGATAATTTTTGTCATGAAATTTTTATTTTTTATACAAAAATATACCATTAGATATTTATTTCGTGAAAATTTATATAATTTATTAAATGATATTAAATTATTCAGCCTATTCAGCCTTACATTTCACTATCTTGCTCAAGAAGTTTTTTTAGAAGATCAAACACATTTAGAAATTATAGAACTTTCACATCAGTTTGGAATTCAAATTATGAAAGTAAATCACGCTTGTTTGCCTATTCATTTGATATCGAAAGTATTTCTTTATCAAATAAATATGCATTATAAATAGTTTTTGAAATAGTTCAAATAATGTAAAATATTTCCCATCCAGAAGACAATATATTTAAATCATTTTTCATTTTATTAAACAATATTCTGAAGAGGTTACAATTGGATTTCTCTCACTTAAATGTTAAAGTGTTTACTGATTTGAATCCACTTTTGAAATTTAAATTTAATTTAGTATTGATTTCTGCATCAAATTGAGAATGAAGCACTGCTAATAAGAAAAATTAAAAATCTTTTAAATTTTGTAACAAAAATTCTTTTGAAACTTATCATACAGATGTTACTGTTCAAAAGGTAAAAATTGTTTGTTGCAAAGTATTCCATGATTAAATGCATTAGAATATTATATTTTAAATTTAGTTTTATGAAACTATATTTTAATGAGCACTTTAATGATGTTTTCCTTCTCAAACAAAAATTTTTATAAAATTTGAATCAAACACTTGACATGCCTATTTATAATCTGATGAAAAATAAGAAAAATAAAGGAATTCGTAGAATACACAGTTAGTCATTTGCATGTATCTCCAATTTGAGAAATAAACTTCAATAGAAATCGAAATACTCCACTCATTCATTAATACATATTCGCGATTATCCATTCCTAAAGTTATTGAAGTCCCTCATTTGTTAAAAAGCGAAAAATAATTATTTTTCTTTTTAACAAAACTGTATTTGCATATTTTTACTGAAACTTGGTTTTCTTAACGATTACGTGGTGCTCGTTTCTAATAACTCAGCACAAAATAATTAAGGGGAAAATTCCTCCTTATAAAACTCTTCCTCCGTGGCCTGTATCGATTACGTAAACAAAGTATACTTTTGGAAAAGTGAATTATTTAAAATATTCTTTTAGGAAGAGAGAGAAAAGCAAAGAGAGACGCGCCCGGAAAGCAACCCCTACTTGATTAATGACTCAAAACAGCGCAAATCAAGCCGAGAAAAACAATAAGTTCCCTCCACTTTTCAACACTGGACTGTAAGAAAACTTAAGGTCAGAATTTTTGACAGCTTCGATATTCCGCGGGAGATGAATTGCAGGCGAACATTTCAGCAAGTTGTTAACTGTCATTTGCAGTTGTTAACTGACGTGCCCTGCTGAAGGATTGAAAATGCTATTGCCGAATATCCTAGGAAGAAGGCCATGAAAAGAAGAGAAAACCCCTTCTCTGCACCAAGGGTCTCGTTGCTTCAAATATTCATCATTTCATATGATTAACGATAGTGCCATCATTATCTTAAGGCCACCTTTATTACTAATTTACTGTACATCGTAATAGATTAATGGATTCCGTTGTGTAGATTATCACGCCATTTGGGAATAGCTCTTTACAAGTAAATCTATTTACAGCATGGTGTTACTTTGCTCGACGTATGCCGTTGGCGCGTATTTTTTATTAATGAATATTAGATTCGTTTTATTTCCGCCAAGAGTAACAATTGGAATTTGTCTTGAGATTCTATATTTTATATGTTTAAAGCAAATGTTTGAATTTCTCGACGTTATCTAATTCTTTAAAATACCATTTACTTTATAAAGACATTAAAATAGCATATGCTTTGTAAAAAAATAAATGGTGTTTAGTCACAGAAATATTTAAATCACATCATACTCAAAAACAAGTCACAAGAGATAAATAATGCTAATTTAAAGATTATATTATCAAAACTTAATTGGAAGTTAAATTAAATACCTGGCATGTTACAAAAATCTGCATTTTCATGTTACTGAGAATGAGGAAAAATGCTCATTCTAAATATTCGAGATCATACGATAAAATATTCATGTCATTTATCATAAGAGAGATTAATGATCGCATAAAGTTTTTTCTCTTGAAAATAACAAAATGACTTTCCAGTTCAGCTAATTATAATGCAGATATGATTTCATTCAGTAACTAAGATTAAAAAAACAAGTGATTAATGTAGAGAAAGATTGATTCATAAACATAGCGTATTACAGAACCTTCATTACTCAAGACTTTTGATGAAGACATTTTTTCCACAAGAATTTCTGCATAATCGAAGTAATAACCAACAAATAAAACCCCTTAATGTAAAGTAAAGGAGAAGCATTATTTGTTCGAATCAAACTAAAGAAAATATAAGTATGCGTAGATGAGTAGGAAATAATTCAAAGTTAAATAAATTTGTTTCTAAGATAAAATTGTTAGCTTAAATTATTTATTTCATGTAATATTTGAATAACATTCATATAACTTCATTTTAATATTGTTCTAAAAGCTAGACATTAATGTTTAAATTGATGATTTTGGTCTTTTTTCACCTACCGGACAATATGTCAGACATCCTGCAGTAGTTTTTCTATGGCAGCCATCACTAGACTTTTCAAAAGCTGTACCTATGCTTTGGAAAGATTTCCAAATGTGAAAAGCGAGGCTTCTTTTATTCCGAATTCTTCAGTTAAACTGGTCCCACTACATCCTTCCTCCAGATTTTTGATCGTCTTTCAGATATTTTCTTCTAGACGTATTTCACAAAAGAATTCAGTTGCTTTTGCAGCGAATGTTTTAGTAGCATA
>JAPDSC010156787.1:0-13622 GCA_026290005.1 Latrodectus geometricus | reverse complement strand
TACCATTGTTTTAGTTGTTTTCTATACTTTTTAAAATTGAAGTATTATTTTATTTATGTATTATGCATAAAGGTTTCATTTACTTAAGTTAAATCATTTTTATATAACTATTATTTCATGCGTATAATAATATTTATAAATAATAATCCCGTCGTATAAATATTATATTAAATATAGGGAATAAATTTTTTATATCGAATAAAAATATCTGAATCCACAAAATATTGAGATCATTGTGCTGCAATCGATAAATACGCATTTTCTTTTCAGATTGAGTTAAAATTCTTCAAGTGCTTCAAAAATAATAAAGATACATCTTATTTCCATACTATGGATATTTTTGCTGTTTTCATAATGAAACAATGTTATCCATGTAAATAAATGTAAACTCAGATAGGAACTTGATTTCAATCTTAATTTGAATTGGAAAATAGTATTTAAATAAATATATTATATTATATTATATTATATTATATTATATTATATTATATTATATTATATTATATTATATTATAAATTAAATGCATATTTTCGCAGAATCAAACTATCAAAAATCCATTTTAAAATTTAATTATGAGATTACATACATGTATTTGAATAATATTATTTTAAATAAAATATTTTAAGTCCAATAGTTTTATGCTTTTAAATATCGTCCCACCTTTAGAAGATTTCAGCTTTTGACTATACATTTTTTGTTTGTATTTATCTTCATATCTATGTATCTTCGAGTAAAAATGAATTCTTGAAAAAATTATAAAAAAAGCATTTCATTAATTTTAATGATTAATTTCAACTAATTTATTTCTGTAATAATATTTTCTTTGAATTAAAGTCATTAAAGTTTGTACAAAAGCAAAATAGTTATCCATTTTTGATATAATTTGAGGAATATGTTTAGCTTAAGTTATTCATTTATTTTTTAATTACAGAAATTTTCATGCAATTAATACATCATCTGAAATATTTAACAATACACATTAGTTATAAATAACTAAAGTAGTTTCCCTGTAATATTAAAGTTAATTACACGTGTGTATAATTAAAACAGCTGTCAACAATATCCATAATCTTAGCTACAGTTAGTAAAGGTAACATTTCAATTTCAGAATATTTGATCCTGAGCAGGAGACTGTCTAACAGCCAAAAACTGCTATAAGACATTTGACTACCCACTGAGATTTTGCTTTCTGAAAGTGCTTTTTATCGTCAGATGCCTGACATTATGTATCAAAAGAGAGAAAGCCCTGAAAACTGTCAAGTACCCAATTCAACAGATTTCAAGGAGTGCGCAGCACGCAATTCGTATTTCCCATTGTTAAACAGTGATTGAGATCGAGACTGAGAAACTCTATTTTGAAGAATTTTTTCTTATTAGTAGGCCACAATGATCCCACCAAATTCATCATGTTGTTTAAAATAGATAAAAAAAAAGAATGAATATGATGAATTATACGTATTGAAAAAGGGAAAAAAGCAAATTAGTGTGTGCAAAAGCTATAAGTTGTATTTAAATATAATTATCGGTCAAAATAAGTAGATTTTATATAACCACTTTATTTCCAAACATAATAATAATTACATCAACGAACGAATTACTAACAGAACAGCAGCAACAACAAAAACTAAAACATAATGAGAAGTGAGTAGGATATTGTTTGGGGAAATTTCCTTGTTGCGCCTTGCGCCATTTACTCTTGCGCTTTTACAGGGAAGGTAGCTGTAATTATTGAGCTACAATTTTAGTATTTATGAAATTAAGTTTTAAATTAATAAAACGATCAAAATATAACGTAAGTATTTTTTAAAATAAAGAAAAGAAAAAGTCTATTCTCTCTCTGCTGAAGATTTAATATTTTAAAGGAAGCTGTAAAATTTGTATAAAATTTTATAGATTCTTTTAAGTTCAAGTAACAAAACAATTTTACAAACAGGGTAGGAGAGTGAAAGGGGGTTTTGGAAAGGTTTATTTACAATTTTTTTTCTTTTTAATACGACTTTGAAGTACTTTTTTATGAAGTATGACTTCATAAAAAAAGTACTTCAAAGTATGACCTGTGCTAATGACTGGAGCAATCTTGGAATAATTTTAAAAAATGCCATTCCTAAAAATATTTTAATTCACAGCATAAGAACAATTATTGAGCTAAAGATATTAAATGTGATAAATTATTATAAATCTGTCAAGATTCTGGTTGCAAGTTACCTTATTCTTATAAAATTAGAATATTATATATACAAATGAATTACAATATCATGTTTTTTCCTAATTTTTTTACCAAACAAACTGTAAAATTATTTATAAGATATAACAAAAAGAAGACAATTTCAGTTATATTTAAACTCTCTATAGGTATCATTTTTGCAGTCAACTCTCTTAAAACAATAAAGAGAATTGCATAACTTTCTTTACTGATCATTTTTAATTCCTTATTATTTTGAAATAATTTTGTCATCTTTCATAACTTTTAATCATATAAAAGTAATTTATTTTAGTAATTTCATTTTAGTATATATGTATGTATATACATATATATGTATCTTAAAATTGATAAGCTTAAATTTTTCTCTATTTATATCATTTAAAAATACATTCTAAAATAATGAAGGCGTACACCTAATTAGAGAGAAATAACGGGAAAACTTCATCAAACTGAACTAATCATAAACGTGTATCGAGATTGAAATTGTTAGCAGTGACTCATGCATGTAATTAGAATTAAGGGCAGAGTAATTGTAAACGGTATTGATAAATGGATAGCTTATGTGAATCACAAATATCTAATATTATATATGTTCATTAATAAATGTGTTTTACATTGCAGATTCTATTGAATTTTGGAAACAATGTTCGTTGGTATATTCAAAATTATTTATTGAATCTTTAAATTGGTCTAGTGTTTGATCATTATGAATTGAAAAATTCCCTTAATTTTAACCGATCTTAATTGCAAAACACTGATAAATTGTTTAAGAGCTTTCGAAATTGAAGTACTCAATAATATTTTTCAATTTTTAATATATATATATATATATATATATATGCGTACTGATAGTTGAAGTTTTCAAAAATATAGAAAATTTTGAGAATAATTAAAACAAATAAATTACTATTGTTCCTGTTCTTAAAAAAATATAATTCAGGTAAAATAGAAAACTAACAATTTTTTAAGTCTCTAATTATAAATGTTATAAAAAAACATAGTTACTACGCTTATCAAAGCATGAATAATAATAAAAAAAATCTAAAACTGAAACACGCATTTCTTTTTTAATTTTTAACTTTTTAATATTATGTATTTTGATGATTGAATTTTAGGAAATGAAATATCCTGGGAATGACTGAAACAAAAAAAGAACAAGAACAATAAAATACTATTCTTTAATTCTTTAATAATGAATATTAGAGTAAAGAAACTCGAAATGCTTTTATTCAAATTGAAAACCAAGAAATATATTAAAATGTCAAAATCAGATAAACTGCTTTACTTTGAATGAAACGGTATAAGGATCTACTAACTCAATGAAAATCTTTGAGATTGCTCAATTTTGAATATAAAGAAATATAAGAGAGATTAAAAGGAATTAAATTTATCCCTAATCAATAGTATGTATGAAAGAAATTAGACCTCGTAAATGATTTAATTAATAATTAGACTTATAATAAATATCATAATATCTAACTAATATAAGGATTCCATAGAAATTAGATTAAATTAGTTTCTGAAGGCTATTGAAATAAATTGGAGCTAATAAAAACTTAACCATTAAAAGAAAAAAATACTACGTTTTTTTTAACTATTTTTATTTATCCTGTTCAGAAGTACAAGAAAAAAAAGAAAAATACTAATCAGATTAACTTTTTATCTGTAATGTCTTTATATAGACAGTAAAAATTTAAAAAAGAATCTACCCGAGACAAAGTAATTATGTGTATAAAAGAATTAATTTATTATTATTATTAGGGTTTTCCATGGCTTAATGATAAGATTGTGCTTCTTGCCGAGTTTGATTTTCACTACTTTTGAACAAACGAAGATAGGCTTTGAAGAGCACTTCAATATTTTTCAAGCTTCTCTTTTCCTACACAGATACTGCTAATTATCAGTAAACACTCTTGATGAAAGGCAGAAAGACACATTTTGTATGTTAAAAACACCATCAAAAAGATCAAATTTCAGTGCTCAAGTATAAAAGAAAGTGCTTGATTTCATTTGGATGTTTATCACTATACAGTCATTTTTCACGAACTAGGGCTATTTTAACTAAAATTTGAAATTATGCTTTGAACTATAGCAAAACATTTCTTGCAGAAGAAGGAAACATAGCTATGAAATTTTAAATTGAAAACGCCAGAAAAACTAATCATCCATTAGCTTGACATAAAAATATGGGAGACCTTCGGGCATTATTTATGAAGATCTGTTTTAAACCATAAAATAAGCGTTTAAAATGAATAAATAAGGTGGATTATTTCACAACAATTCAAAGAAATATTAAATTCATAAGAATCCTATCAGGATTAGTACCTCTTAAAGAAATATATAACTTAATGAAGAATAATGATGTGTGATAAAGATAAAAACGTTTTTTTTTTATTTTAAAATTGAAAAAAAGAAATTTTTGCATTATTTTAAACATTTTAATCCATAAAATCTGAAATATTTTTCTCATTTGGTACATTGGTTAATTTGGCTTTATTTCTCAATTAAAATATGTTAATAATTGAATACTTGCTTAGTATAATTGATAAAGACAGCAAATGTTGTAGTATTTGAAATTTCTGAATAACTTGTTCACGTTCATGTCTTTCAAGAATAAAGAAAAATATACTTTTAAAATATTTTTTATTTCATTGAAAACATACCCTAGTAAAATAATGAATAATTAACTTCTAAATTTTTCATAGATTTGTTTATAAATATTACTTCCATTCATGAAAAACCATATGAAAATTTTGTAATGTACTAGTAAAGAATAGATGTCAATGGTAAAATAATAAAACTGAATTTCTATGAAAAATCATTATTGATGGGGAGAATCAAAGATTATGTCATGACTTGATAATTCTTAATTTATGTGATTGGAATACGATATACACTCAGATAAATAATTCCTCTTAGTTTTCAGAGTAATTTCAGGAATATTCCTTCCTATTAATTAATTTCAAACTCATTCAATCTTTGTTAACTCCATTCAAGGTATGCTTTCATTTGTCTTTATAAGGTCATTATATAATTCGTATAATCCTAGGGAATAACATTATTTTTTAACTCATAACCTAATTGAAATATAGTAGCTTGCAAGAGATTTGTTTAAATAGAAGTTTTTTGAACATAATTAAAAATTATAATAAATATTACGGACAATTCTTAATTAGAAACACGAAAAACTGTGCTTAAACGATATTATTCATTATTACTTTTTTTGAACAGATGTTTCTATTGGGTAAATAGTTTGGTTTTTCTATTTATTAAACTAATCTGTTTAATAAAAAGGAAAATAAATTTTATTAATAAAGTAAACTAAAAAATTAATTCAGATATTATGTGAGATTTATATTCTACTACACTTATAATCATGAAGTTTGCTTGTAATTTTCTATTTATAAAATAAATTAACTGTATATATTCCCTATCGTAAAATAAAATCTGCCAAAAATTTTTATTAAAGATTCCTTCACAAATTTTATCGGACAAGTAACTTTCTGAAAAAATTTTTCTTAACAATATTGTCCTCACATATTTCCACTTGAATTATCACTTTGCAGTCGCCTCATGCCCACGTTAGCATATTTCAACTTTACCTGTATTTTAAAATGGTTTTAAAGCGTATTAAATATTATAAGGAAGCTGAGAATCAGCCCTATGAGCTCTTAAACTGAAATTAAAAGTTTTGTTTCTTCAGCTATCATTATGGCCTTATGTTTTTAGACTTATATTAGTACAACAATGTTTCCCGAATCGCCAAATACAGCCAACAGTTTTTTACTTTTGAACCAGGGTCAATTTACAAGGTAGACACTTGAGTTGACATCTTTTTCTTTACGTTGTACCAAACTATCAAGTAAACATTAGAACTTTAAACTTTTATGTATCTTCTTAGCGCAATGTTCTATTAATGGGAAAGATATCAAACTACTAGCTTTCAAACAAAGCCTGAAACTTCTTCTTATCAAGCCGTCCTAATTCCAGGAAATTTATTATCTTCTGCCAAATCAGTAATGAAACACACTGAATAATAAATATTAAGCTGGTGATTTATTGAGCTAAAATGCAAAATTTTTTAGAAGTTCAAAATTCGAAAATATAAAATTATTAAAATAATTACGAAAAGAATTACATTCTGAAAAGCATGAATTTTTTTTCTGAAAGCATAAGAAGATTTTCTGTTTTCGCATCAAAGCAATATCTACATACACTTCATTGATGTGGTACGATATTTTAAGAAAATTGGGTGAGATATATACTTTTATTATTGTTTCAAGTGTCTATTGCTCAAAATGATAAGGTGATTTTAGGAGATGATATCAACGGAAAAGATAACTGAAACTAACACAATGAAACAAGCTATACTGTAGATCATCTTAATTAATAAAAAAATTGATAAAAAAGGACCATTTTTTTAGTCTCCAGTTCAAAGAGCCTTATGTAATAAAACCTTTAGCTGTCAGTTATCAATAAGAACCAAACGCAAGCCTCGTGCAGTTAGATTAGATTATTGAGAAATATTTCAAGCAATCTATTTCCATAGATCAAAGCTTTAAACACAGACGACTACCTAGTAATTTTTTTAGTTCATAAGATCATATTGTCGACAAAATGGCTGGTATTTTTTACTCTTTATACAAACAGAGAGATGTTTCATTCTAAGAAAGCATAACGTGAATGTACCTTCTCAGCTTGATGATCATCTGTTAAATAAAGTACCGAATCCCCTATCTTCTAGACATGTTGAGGATGATTTTTACAAAGTTATGGAAGTGATGGAGGCCAAATCTCAGAATATATTGAAATAAATATTCTTAAGGTCTAATGTCTTTCCAACATTATGACAAAAACAATGCATTTTTTCATTATCATTTAACCTTTATTTAAATTTATGATATAATTTATAATAATGAGACTGAACTCGGTAATTAATTTTTTACTTTCGTAACATGAAACTGTCACGAACAAATCAAGTTTTAAATAGTAATTTTAGCCTAAATTATTTAATATCAATGAACTTGAATTTAAAAAAAATTAAGAAATACTCAATTTAAATTTATTGAATTTAATATTTTAGCAACATTTCACACACACACACACACACAACTAAAAGTATACCAATTACATTAATTTCTTTGGAAGAAATATTAATCAACTAGGCTGTAATTATATGTAATTGTCAATAATTACTCTTCATTTATCATTGTTTTTAAAGAAGAAATTATATAAAGGTTAACTTATAGCATACATGCAATATTTTCTGTAAAAGCAATTATTATATTTCCTTTCTAAATTGACCAAATGATTAAAAATAGGAATGCAAAAATTTACGACAAGTCCATGTTTGGAAACGAATTTAATTATATGATCTTGAAAGAAATATTTACTGCCGATAATTTAAAACATGCATTAAAATGATAGGCTTCTACGAAAATAAAATATTTAATAAAGCACATTTCAATAATAACACATTTCCTTCACATTTTGAAACAAAGTGTTTATTAAAATACGGATGCTTGTTAAAAATAATTGGATGAAATAGATAACTTTCAAATTGTCAACAAGTATCTTTAAATTTTAATCTCGCATTATAGTTTCTCATTTTACTACATGTCATGGGAATATTCAAATTTATTTTACAAATTTTATGAAGAGCTACTATTATTCGAATTCGTAAGTTAAAAAAGGTATTTCTTTGATTTATTTTTATTCCAAATTATTTTTCTCGTATTTCCTTGAAATCGATTAAATCTTTGTTTAAAAATTTTGCTCTTCTTTATTATAAAATAATTATTTAATGACCAGTAATTCATTTCCAATTCTGTTATTGAAGGGTATTTTAAAATCCGAAATACTTAATCCTGCTGAAGGACAATTCGCTGAATTTATTCATGAGTCATAAAGAAATAAATATATAAGAGTACTTTAAACAATCATTCGAACAGACATTGAGAAACACAACATCCATTTCTCATTGTTCAATAGTGATTGGGATCAAACACAGGACTCATTATTCTGAAAGTGTACTGATCTCACTAAGTCATATTGAATCTACTAGACGATATTTGTAAAGTCTTTTGCCTACTAAATGAGCGTTTATAGATAGTCATATTCAAGTGTCAAAAGAAAAAAATACCAGGAAAATACCAATAATTAACTCCAACAGATGTGAATTCGGAAATCGGCAACGTGCAATAAATGTCTTCCGTTGTTCAATAGTTGCTAAGATTTAACCAATGTCCTTCCAAATCGTTTCGTGACTTGATCTTATCCTTATCTTGGATATCATAGTCTTAGAAATGAAGTTCTAGCATGCTTTTAGAAAACTCTATAGATACAGTTTTATAAACTGAAAGTAAATAATGAAATGTTGATTAATAAGCATACCTTCACTTAAACATTGACCCAGAAGCTAGAAAAGCGAAATGCCAAATATTATAATGTAATAAATCCTACAATTTAAAAAATCACTGCATTTTTTTAAATTTTGAATAATAGTGTGAAAAAATAGGCAACAAATTTTAATTTTAAAACAAAAATTAATTATTTTAGAAATTGTCTAGGTAAGACAAGGTTGCTTCGATAGATTTCAGCCTGCCTTATTCTGCCGGTTTTGTATTAAACACAAAAAAACATCTTAATTTTAAGCCATGGTCAAATTAAGAGAATAAACTTAGATTGTCAATCTGCTTCACACCACCCCACTCTATAGGAGTGGAATTGTATTCTACTGACGTTCGAATATAAGTAAGCTCTCCCAGTAGAACGATTTTATTTGGGCCAAATATTGATCCTGCTTAAACGAAGACAAAATAGATGCCTATTGTTAATTTAAGTTATACTGAGAACCTTTGTTTACTTTAAAAAATAAATATTATAATAAGAAAATAGTTATGGAAGAAATTTAAGTACAATCATCTTATGAACAAAAATGGTACAAATCTCGATATTTTGACTACATTTCGGCTAATATTTCATATAAACATAGCAAATAGCTTCATATAAACACATAAATGCAAATGCACTTCTATTAATAATAATTTATAAGCAAATATGTTCATTTAATATCCCGGAGAAGATTTTAAAATGAGTTATAAATCATTGTGTAATAGTTAATAAGCCATATATTTGTTTACTTGGATAATGAGAACAATTCTGTGTTTTAAAATAAAGATTACTTTTATGTATATTTGCGTACTGAAAATTTTGTTTGCGATATTTACGTGAGTGTTAAAAGTTAACATGTTGAAAATTTAGCTCCAATAAAACCACCATTTTGATAGATTTTGTGAAAAAAAAATTCCGTATCGAACAAAGTACCTCTGCTTGCGGAGAGTAATGTGAAGGAAGAGTGTTGCAAGCATTTCACGGACACCCACAGTTACAGATTATGATGTAAATGGCTGTGTTAAAGTGTCTCTTCCTGCAAGGATTTATGATCGTAATGTGTTTCTGTCTCAAAAACTAACATTTCCTGTTCAACGCGCTTGATTTTAGAAAAATTTCTCCGTTTTAACTTTAT
The DNA here is from genome assembly GCA_026290005.1 of Latrodectus geometricus. NCBI lineage: Eukaryota > Metazoa > Arthropoda > Arachnida > Araneae > Theridiidae > Latrodectus > Latrodectus geometricus. The sequence goes on along the minus strand of JAPDSC010156787.1, from coordinate 3,890 downwards.
TAAGCAAATACAATTTCAGAAATAGAATAATATTGATAAAATGTTAAACAATGCTGGAAAATTTCCGAATTTAAATAAAAATTAATGGAGAGTGTGATTTTCTTCAAACGCCCATTAATTAATCCTTATGTTACTTTACAAATCTATGCATATAAAAATATATTAATTTTTATGTACACTGGTTACTTATTGCAATCATAGAAAAATGCAAAATAATCGGAATTTTTTGAAAAAATTTCTAAAGTTTTCCCAAAAATATTATGTTTTGTGTAACAAAATTCTGGAATTCTTTAATATTAAAAGAAGCACAAAGCAGAGGAAAATGTATAGTTTCTTCCACAAAATTCAAATTCAGAAAGGAGTGCAATTCTCTTTGCTGATAGTTCACAGGAATTATGTGGGTGGTTATCAAAATACTTTAATTCTTACTAGATTTATATAAAGTTTTTTGCTAATATGGCACAGGATCACTTTTAAAATGCAATTCAAATTAGATTAGCCTAAGTATCGAATCATGTAATTGCTGAATAATGTTAGAAGAACATTGTACCATTCTTGTATATCATTTAAAAACATTCTGCGAGAAATACCACTGAAGGATATTGATTCTGAATTTAGCAATTTAAAACAAATCATAATGGTTCCATTATATTGATGTCGTGGTCTGTGCGAGAAGGTTAGATGTTTCAATTTATATTCGTTTTAATTGAATTATGATTTGAAAAATGAAAATGAGCTGAATTATAATAAGCAATATCATTCTAAAATTTTCATCTGCTGCACAGACAAAATTTTAAAAATAGGATAGAACTGATTAGCTAAACCTTATCTTTACTATTACCCAATGATGCTTCTTTTCAAGGTATCATTGGATCAGTAGAAATTATGATCCTGCCATCTACATCATTACAAACCCACTCCTGCCAATTAGTTAAAAAGAGACGAGTGATGCATCAGTTAGCCTCCTCCAAAAATCACACTTTTTGTTTTAGAGAAAGGTCAGAAATAGGATTGATCTAGCCCTATAACTATCTTCAACTTATCAATCAATAAAGTTTTGAGATTATGACTTTTTATGATGTGGACAATGTTTGATCATAACATCTGCGACATGGGGCTTGAGAAGCGATGCTCAGGCATGAATATTATATTCATAAAGGTAACTATTAATTCCAACTATTAGCTAAGAGAAAAAAAGGCTGATTATATGTGTTAACTTTGATACCAGTTGCTTTCTTTTAGTATTGCAGTCCTCTTCAATAACCATAGGTCTTTTTCACTCAACTTCTCGTTTTCACTGCACAATATGGCATTTTGAAAAGTATAGAATCTCTGGTATTTTTAGTTTTCTTAGAAACCCAAGACTTGTAATGTCTCTAGATTTATAAAATCACTAGAATTCTATTTTATTTCTTACTAAATGACTTCTAAAATATATTTTATTCATTTGCATTTCAATTATTTTGATAAACAATCATAATTTAATAAAACTTTTATACATCAATTAACTGAAATGACTGATTTTGTATTTTATGTTTTTGCGTGCTTACATGAAACTAAATACATCAATATCATTCTATAATTAATTATAATAGACATTTAACAATAAGCTTAATATAAATCTTAAACTATATCAATTGAATATCTCTGATTGAATCAATTGAACTGTAAATTACTGGGATAAATAAAATTTATCCCGATTGACTTTCCGATTCGACAAAACGCAATAATAGCTGACCTTTATGTTCTTGGGTCAATAAACTCAACTGTCTAATTTTAATTCAAAAGAGAATTGTGTAGAAATAGATCAATATTGTATTTCTATTTTCTTACATTGTTCATGCCTTCGAAATGAAAAAAAAAGTTCTGTGCATTTACTTAGTAAAGACATCCATGCTGAGAGAAAATGTGTATGTTGAATATTCTTTGAGTAAAATTTTTCTTTAAAGGTGTGATATGAATATCTAATCAGATTTCTATAAAGATGTGGTGTATATATCAGCTTAGAATGCTACTAACTCAGATGTCGACTTAGTAATCTGACCGGGTTCAAATTTATGTAATGAATAACTAAGCTGCGGTCTTCCGGTAAAAATATACAATCCAAAACAAATGCAATAAAATGGGCAAATTAATACAGTAAATAATTAGGATAAATAAAAAAGCATTTATATAATTCTGGTGGAGTGCAATTCTCTTTGCTGATAGGTTAAGGAGTGGTTAGACCAGCTCTTGTGTTGATCTCATCACTGGATTGTGATTCAAAATAACGAGGTGGCTAGATGCATTTAGTGACTTCAGTCAACTACAACAGGTAGCCGGAATGGTAACTCAATTAACTTAATTAAACTAAGCTCACTGTTGGGTGTAGGAACAAACTATACATATAAAAAGGTTAATAATGTTATTTTTATGGGAATACATATCTCTAAGCATTCTAAGTATCATTTGCAAATAAATAACATAATTAAATAATTTTCATATTTACTTTTATTAGTATCTGTAGCTAAAAATGTGTATCTGTGATTAAAAAATTACATTATTAACAATGTAAAATTTATAAAATCTAATTATTTTTCTACTCAAAAATTTATTTTAAGTCACGATATTATGAAAGCTATTTAATTGTAAATATTCAATATATGTTTTAAAAAAACGTGAGAAAGAAGAAGTACAAATTTTATATTAAACTGATAAGATTAATTGATAAATCGTGTTTTTTTTTTTTTTGTATTACAATTTTTTTCAAGAAATCTCCATAAAGAACCAACTCCATAAATCTCTCTCGCTATGAATGTCATTTTCCATGAATCTCATCATCTCATGTCTCTGAGTCATCTCCCTGAATGTCACTTTCCATGAAAAATCAAAAACTTTATCTGCATAATATAGTTAATGTAACAATACTAAATTTATTCTTCTAAAAATTTATAGAAATACAATTTTATAAAAATAATCTAAAATAAATTAAAAATTTGGTTTGCTAACTCAAAAATCCGTGAAATATTTATAGACAATAAGATATCAAGTTTGAAAAATATTTAAAAAAGAAACGAAAACTATCATAATCCAATAATATCAACATTTGCAATATTTCTTTTCGTGACCAAAAATTTTGAATGTTTGACAATTTAGCATTTCGTTCAATTTCAAAAGGTTAAACTTTCCTATAGCCATTTATATGAAAAGTCAAATACTTGCTTCTGGAAATGCAAGTCACATTCTTAAAAAGCATAAAAAAAAGCATTAATGTTCGAACAAAGCACATTTCCCCGTCTGAAATCTGCAAAATCAAACAAAAGATTATTGGAGATAAACACTGATCCACGACTCTTCAACAAAAGCTAATCAAACAGGAGCTGACATGAAAAGTCAATTTCTAGAACTTATGCAACTATTTTTCTCCGAACAGCGAAATGGAATAAATTTCTCGTTGACACGCTTCATTGAAAGACAACCGAACAGAGAAAAAGGGTAGCTGGCAGGTAGATTGATAGAGCGACTGGAGTGGATTCACTCGCCATAAATACTCTACCTGCGATTCATGATGGATCATCATACATGGAAGCTTAGAAAGGATAATTGAAACGGGATGGACCCGAAAGATGACAAATGGTAGATGACGGGGAAATCTAGCCGGTTTCGTTTTACAACTTTTATTTGCTTCTGCGCAGTTGGATACGATAAGCTTATTTCGATGATGGAAAAAGAAAGAATTTTTTTGTCTAGAAATATTCTGTAGCGAATTGCTTATCATTATTTTTAAATTTTTTCTTTGGAAAAAATTCTTTAATAAAAGTGTTTTTGATATAAATATGAAATAAAACTATTTATTTGATATTATTCAAAAATATATCAACTATTATTTTTCTATAAGAATTCTAACAAAA
>JAPDSC010156785.1:902-15308 GCA_026290005.1 Latrodectus geometricus | reverse complement strand
AAACTGCTTACATGTTTCATATAAAAATGAAACACACGAGCATTTTTTTCATTGATGTTCTCTTAAAGTGAAGCGTAGAAAAACAAACACCGTATATTTTAGGAAGCATAATTAAAATGAGCAGAATTAAGATATGATACAGAAACAGTATCTCTCTCTAAGTTTCCAGAATGATTTTAATCCTTATAGAAGGTTTAATTTCCTTCTCGTGAAACATTTCATTCAAATAAAATTCATATTTCTATTTGCTTTTATATTTAAAACTTTTTTCCATCAGTGCCTTTCGCAGCAATTTTCGCTGCCAGAAATTTTAATATAGTAAGATTCTACATACGAATTAAAACTTGTATCAAATACTTAAGATTTTGTAACGAGAAAATAAAATTATCAATGAGAAAAAAATTAAATTCAAGTGACATGGCATAAAAATATATCTAAAATTTTGTGTTTATTAAAAACTACAGGATAAGAATAACAATTAAAGGTCGTTTATCGGAAATAGAAGTTATAGAATATGTTTTGAAAAATTGAATGGGATTTCTGCCTTAACAAAATGTCTTTCATATTAGAGTAACTAAATCTAAATAAAAATTTATTTATCTTTTCTTAAAACAAAATTTAAATTCGGTTATAGGATTTTGCATAAATATAAAATAATCAATTATATACATAACGAAACCCTTTTAATTGAGTTTATTGATGTTAAAAAGCATTTTGGGTTTAGAAAAATAATATTATCATAGAATAAATGAGAAATATTTAAATTAGAATATTTTGTCTCCCAGAGTTATGCAGAGTTAGACAATATTTCTGAAACAAAATAATAAGTGTCTCTATTAATTTTAAATTTCAGAAAATATAGGTAATTATTTTTAATGAGAATGGAGAATCATTGGACAATAATGGACCCTTATAATGAACAATTTCCTTAATAATAATGCATATTAGGGAATTTTAAAATATTTTATGTAACATTTATGTCTATATAAATATATTGTTATAGAGTACTTCATAAAAGTAATTATAATAGTTAGTCTAAAATGTTATATTTAAAATAAGTAAAATACTATTAAAATCTTCAAAAATATTGTTTCTTTTAGAAAACGTCTGTCGTAATATATTTAAAAGGAGTAAATGTAAATAATCTGATTATATTCTTTCCTAGAAATAAAAATATTATACATGTAAAAAACCTTTTAAATTTTGTTTTTGCATCACAATTTTGAATTTGATGTTTATGTTACCGTGAAAGTCCGAAATCTGGAGAATGTCGACATTCGCTGGTGAATGTCAACATTCACGTAGTCGTTTGGTGTATGTCCGAAATATTTGCTAGATATCCTCATTTCTCACTTACACCGGCAAATGTCGACATCCACAATGCACTAATGGTGAATCTTGAATATGCGTTTCATCTCTCCGTATCCGGAGAGGAGAAATGCAGATTTTCATTTTCTTATCTCAATATTTCAGGCGTGAAAAACGTCACATGTGTGACGTAACTTATCGCCTCTCTTAGAAAGGAGGAGTGACCAATCACGGTGAGTAGAGGAAGTGTAGAGGATTTTTAACCCGCGGGACAAACCTGACAACAAACAAATTAAAAACAAATTAAATGCTCTAGGCCGCACCTCTTTGTTGACGTTGCCTTCTGTTGTCTCCTTTTCGAGCTCTTTAATCATATTTTCAAATTCCACCAAAGCTTGTCTGTGATTGTCGACATATACCGGCGATGGTCCGAAAGTGCAAGAAATGTTATCAATTGTACGGTCTTTCACCAACGTTTTTGGTATGTGTTGACATTCACCGGTGAGTGTCGACATTCTCTGATTTCGGTCTTTCACGGTAACATTTACATTTAATTTTGGTATTTTTATTTCAGTTCAAAAATACATTAAGTAAATACACCACAAAAAATGAAACTTTAAGTAGGGTAGTAATAATTTTATCCTTGTAAAAACTTTTTCTAACCAACACATGAGAATGTTTCCCCATTTCTCATTAGAATGATTTGAAATCCTTTAATGTATCTATTTATTCACATAATAAAAAAAAAACATTAAAATCATTTCTTATCTTATTGGACAACCGATTTACGCATTTTACTAATCTTACGTATATTTCAATAATTATATTAGTTTGCACTTTTTAATCTCTTAATTCATTAATGAGATGCAAATTATGAATGATTAATGAGTACTTAATTAAATGCAAATCATGAATGAATATTCGAGTCCTATGTTACATTTTTTGCTATATTTTTTGCTCTTAAAAACTCATTGTAGAATCCAGACTTCTTATCACATGCACTATATTAAAAATATTTGCTTCTATTTCTCACATGTTAAGGGCCACCGTCATGTGTATAGAAATGACAGATCAGATTTCCTGGCCAAATCTCCGCTATCACTTTCAAATAAACCCAATACCCGTCTTCACAAGTCTTTTTGTAAATCCATTGCCCAAAAGAACTTTCCCACAAAATGGAATTAAGTTGTGTTATCTCCTAACTGTAAGTGGTATAAATCCTTTTTCAAGAACCACTGGTTCCATACTCACTTTAAAATTCTTCACCGCGGAAATGGGAAATTCAATAGCTACATCCATCTATTCCATATCAAAAACAGTGACGTGTGCATCTGCAACTCTGGAATTGACAATCCTTCTCACATTCATCTTAAAGAACCGCTTGTCTTACAAGAAAGGAACGAGTTTCATATAGACTTGAATAGCAGATGTCCCCATTTTATCGGACCTAGTGAAAGAAACTAATATGTTTTGCATTTCTTGAAAAAAGTTTTCCATTTTGTAATCAGGCAGTTCAGTCGTTATAAAAACAAGTTCATCATACACATTCAACAAGCGTAACTCGAATATAAGTGAAGACAAAGGGTCGTGTTAAAAGAGCTCATTCAAAGTTGTTTGCTTTCCGACTGCAAAGTATGCTTATTAGCTGCTATATGAAGTCGCTGAATATTTCAAGTGGCTGATGATAATGCTGTAAAAACATAAAACAAAAATCATTGATTTCACAAATTATTTTCAAAAATATTTGTCCCTTTGCACCCACGCAAGATTACATCTTTTTCCTGATGGACTTGCTTGTCTGACGCTTTGTGTCTTATTATGCAATAGAAGAACCCAGAATTGGTTAACCGCAAGGATGCACTCTTCTTGGTCGTAATGTAAGGTCACATATCGGATAGGTAGCTAGGGGCACCATACAGCGTCTTGCATGGGAGAACTTAGGCAACACGTTCTTTACTCACCTATCCTTGCACAATCAAATATTAACTTCTCTAATCTCTGGACAATTACCTTCGTGAATAATCTTTCACCTGCGAAGCAACTTCTTTTCTTCCATAACACACGAGTTTTATTGAAAAGTGATTGCAGAACTGGAGAAACGTTTGGCAAATGTAAATGGATCCCGATGGTGATTTTTTTGATAAATAACCACTTGATATACTTCATGTAGGTAATATTCTTTTGTGTCATTAGAAATGTCAAAAACTTTTTTGTTTACATTGTATTTCTTTATTTATATAGAAATAGAAATTAGATAAAAAGAAATGAATGTAACGTTTAATTATTTTTGTATGTTTTTTGCGAACTTTCAATTTTAAGAGCTGTTTTATATTCCCTTGGTAATTGTATTAATTAGGGTTGTTTGTGGAAATGTACTTACATATATAATTTTTAATGAAGACCAGGTATCATAATAAATTGAATTTATATTGAAGTGGTCACAAATGATCTATTCAGTTAATAATAATGTATTTTTAATTATATAAATATTTATTAATTAAATTTGAAAACATGTCAGTAAAATTGTAGGCATTTGAAGAAAATAATCATATAAAGCTTCCTCCAATTTCTTTTATAGTTACGGCATAAACTCATGCAGCTAATTTGTAAAAAAATATTTTACTTATTATGTTGATGCCAAAATGGATTTGATTTCAAGAAACCGGTTTCCCATTTATTCATGACATAAATAAACACTAAATTTTATTAAGTACAGAATTATTTTTATTGATTTATCAAATTGAGATGCAGCATGAAAATGGATGATTTTTCTTATTGGAAATTTACTGAAACTAGAAATTAAAATATAAAGTTTGCAATCTACTTTAGCACTTCTTACGAAATATTGTGTGAAAATATTTCTTCAAGCAAAATTTTATAATTAAAAAGTATTCAACTAAAATGCCTTAATAACCATTTATTTTTTATAACGTTAAATTATTTAAGCAAAAAATGACAGAAAATATTTAAAACTTTTTATTGTATTTCTTTACGCCTTTTCTCAAATTTATGGACAATGTATCAGATGTATTTTTGATTTATATAATAAGATAGTTTCTATCTTTATCATATACTGTAATTTCATTTTTATAATTTATCTTTAAATAAACAATAATTGTCATTGTAATTTGCATTGCATTCATTAAAACATCAACGTATTAGTTTAAAGCATTTGTGTAATATTTCATAAGATAAATAATTTAAATTTTTTTTCTTTACCAAGTTTTACTCTACACACACATATGTATATTTTTTATATAGAGGCTGTTGTGTAAATCATTATGTGGAATACCACTTCTTATATTAATAGATTAGATAAATGTTTTGAAAATCTAAGATTCCGAACACTGAAGCAAAACAAGTACATTTGATTTTTTTTTTATAAAAACTATTAAAAAATTGTTGGATCATATGTAATCACATACATATCTTTTTAATTATAAAATTAAATATAAAAGGAAATTTTGTGCAAAGATAAAATTTTTGAGATACATTACTGCAAATAAAATATAAATTGACTTTTTTTCATAAAAATATTATAACAATATAACAAGTGATATAAGAATAAATAATTTGATATATTTTCTCATATACCCTTAACTAATACTTTGTTGACTTGTAATTTTTTAGTAATAAATTGTAAAGTAAAACAATTTAGGTAATTTTAAAGTTTTATTGTCTTAAAGCTATTTTAAAATTATTTATTTTAGAATAATAATTAAATATTTTACAGTAAAAATATTAAGATTTTATATTTTATGGAGCAGGTTTATATAAATAAAATTAAAATATGCTAAATGATATAAATATATTTCTAGGATTCTACTTGCTAAAGTAATACCTTTATACATTGTTTTCTAATACATACAACTGAAATGCTTTTCAAATTTGAACCATAATTTTAAAACTCACAAAATACTTCATAAATATAAATAAGTCTTATGACTGTGAAATTGCTTAAGTGTGTTAAGCCTTTTCTAGATCTTAAGGAAACGTAATTCCTTTTCAAGCAGATTCTATTCCATTCCATTCCATTCAATTCAGATTAAAAATTTCTCAAATTTAAATGCAGCAGAGACATTAAATTAATTTTAAATTTTCACATTAAAAGAATCTTGAGGTATCAAAAACATGTTCCATAATTTTTAGATTAAAATTTAAAGCAATTTTTGAAAATCTTAACTATTATAAACTTACGTTAAAACTTAAGATTTAAAAAAAAATTAAGTTGGAGGGTTTGATTGAAATTCACACGTTGACAATATGATATCTAAATTAATTGATAGAAGTTATGGAAGAACAGTAAGTTTATATTTTTAAAATAAATGAGACTATCTGTATCGTAAACGTCCCTGAAATGCGTTGTCATTTATTAAACACTTTGAGGTGAATTTTTTAAATAGTTAAGAAAATTATAGTAATTTAAATTACAATGGATTGATTTGTAGCTTGTCGGGTTGATTGATTGATTTGTAGCGGTCAGAATATTAATTCACGATATGATTCATTCCCTCAGAAAAAGTGGTGTTTGAGGAATATAACTAAAAATATCATTTTATTTAAATATTTATCATAATTTATATACAGTAATATCCAAAATGTGTTTGTCATGTAGTCCAAATGTTTATACTTCATCATTATTGATATATTTTTGCTAAAAAATTTGAATTAAGTTTATTGAAATTAATTCTGAGTAAATATTTTGTGCTAATCTTTAAATACACATATATACACACACAGAAGTACATTAATGTAATTAACAAAATTTAAGTCATGTTAAACAAAAACATACTAGTATGTTGAAAGAAATTTTGCAACAAAACGTTAAATAAATTGCACTTACAGTAATTAGCAGAATAATTAAATGAATTGCTAAGTTTCTATTTAAATTAAGTAAGATTTTTTTATTTATTTTTATATTAGAAATATTCCAAGGAAAAATATACTTAAGCAGTACTAGAAATGTACTTATTTCTAGCAAAAAAAAAATCGTTTTTCTTATTTACATTATTAATATTAAAGTTGAAATGCGATCTTAGGGTTTTTTCATTAATAAATATTTTATCCAGAAATAAAAGACACTGATGTCAATAAATTTGTACTTTTTCAGTGATACCGAAAATAACTATATATCTATTGATTTAAAATTAACAAATTAATATTACTTTTGATACAGCCATGAAAAATTGTTATTTTCTAATTCATAAAATATATTTTTTTCATTACTTGGTTCAATCAATATATATATATTATAGAAAACTATTATTTCTCCTTCATTATATTTTAAGTAATTTTTGGTTTAAAAATTGCCACTATAAAAAAGATTCTTAAGTGAAACTTTTGATAAAAATTTTATTTAAGGTATACAGAAGAAATAGGTCAAGCAGCTTATTTACTCACAAACATTTACGAGAAAGATGTACTTTAATAAATCTTTAACATAAATTGAAAAGGATAATGATATATTTAGTTTTATTTAAAACATGATATATAATTTGAGCACTAGCACAAAAGATTTTAAATAATTGTATTTTTGTTTTTACTGTTAAAATGGGCTCAGTATAAGGTATTTATTAAAAAAGCATACTTCTTTTTCAGTTCTAAACATTAAGTACTGTCATAAAATAAAATAATATTATTCCTTTTGTTTAAATAATATTAATTTTAACGCTTCGAAGCTCCGTTTAATGCGTTGGAAAACACTTTTAAATCAGCTTTAAAATTACTATTCAAATTTTATTAAGTACTTAAATATTTAATGTTGCATATCACTATATATTTATAATTTCATAAATGGAAATATTTTACTTTTAATTTTCAAATATTTACATGAATATATCATTTAATTAAAAAATGATTTTGTCAAAAGTAATATTCATTTATTAACTCCATGGATTTAAAATTTATATAAGCGTATTAAAATTTTATATACTCAAAACTCAAAAATTAGCAATTGAAATTTTATATATTTAGTGTCGAATACATATTAAATATAAGCACAGTTAAAATTTTTTTAGAATTCTTAACTCAATATAAAGGAAATTCTATGTATTTCTGAAATTGCTAAGTATTTTATATTACCAACATCATTTCTAATAATTTTTGGCACTTGAAATTTTGGAGCACAATAATTTTTTGTGAATATATTTCATAGGTAATGAGCAACTGTCTATGAAATTTGTAGAAATTAAAATATAAAGGGAAAGGTGGAGGAATTTCCTATTCCCAGTCTGAGAGAGATATATATGCAAAACAATGAAACGCAACAATAATCTCTTATTATTCAGACCACAAATTAGGACATTCCACAATAAATATTGTATGATAATCCAATTCGAAAATAGGTATCTCATACAAGTAAATGCTTAAGTATTGTCCTATTTTAATTTGGAATTGAAACTGATGAAATTTTTGGAACCTAAATTTCATAATGAAACGACATATTAATTTTTTTTCTGAATTAAAATTAAACATTGCGTATGTGCATATCTCCCACTTATGGGTGTATTACCCGTATTAGAAGTAATAGTATAAGCGCGTGTAGGAATAATTTCACGCAAAATCTCCTTTCTTCCATGTCTCCCCCCCACCCCTGTTCGCGTGTTACCTTATGTTTGAGAAAAGAAATTCTTTATGGTCTCTCAATAATTTTGCCGTAGTTTTGTTAAGTGAATTTTACAGTAGTTTATAGTTAATTGATAAATTTAATACTCAGACAATAATGATAAACATTAATAACTGATTAATTAATTTGAAATGATTAGTAAATTTAAATTTATAGAAATGTACATTTCGTTAAAAGTTAAATTTATATATGTTATATATATTTATTTCCATTAACAATTCATTATTTCTTTATTGATAATTTGTTACAGACGCTTTATAAAAGAACAGTAATTACAAACTCACTCGGAACAATTCATTCAATGTCAAAAAATAATATGAAATTATTAACCAAGTCTCAAATGACATTATACAAAGTGAGATGTATACTTGTACTTCAAATTTATATCAACATTTAAATATATAACATGATAATGTGAACTTAATTAAGTTTTCGTAAAAATGATATTTTCTCCTAGATGAACAAAATTTAATGTAAAACTTTAAATTATATTCATCTTTGGAACGTAATTAGATTCACATATCTGAGAAAGATATAACGGTTCAATGAATAGAATCAGTTAACTAGGGTAAAGCCGAAATTCTATTCAGGATGATGAAAGTGGTGTTAACTAAATGAAATCACACACACAAAGGAGGAATTAAAATGGAACGCTAATTATGTACTTAATTATCTGCTACTAAAGAATTTCCTCCTTTATAATCTTTTTGATGATGGTATTGATTTTTCTATGCTATTAATAAATGAAACTATACGCTTTGTTTAATCGGAAATCGGAAATTTCTTATTTTCTATTAGGAAATTTTTTTAAATTCAATTTCATTTTCATTGACAACAAAGAAGAGGACATATATATATATATATATATATATATATATATATATATATATTGGTACGTGAATCTAACAATTGCTTAAAGTAAAAGTATTCAACGTCTGCCAGAGTATATATTTTGTAAAAGTAGGCATTGAAGTACTCAAAAATAGTAAATGTTTACAAAGCTTAACCTAAAGATTTATTAATAAGTAAATAGAAAGCATTGATATATGATTAATTCTAACGAAATGTCAAATTTTGAGTATTTAAATGACGTTAAACTTATTGTTCACTATTTTCAAAAACAATTACGTAATACTACTATTTTTTATTTTAAATAATTAAAAAAATATTTAATGTTTAATTTTAAAAATATTTATTGTTTAATATAAAAATATTTCGTGTTTAATCATAAATAGATATATATATATATTAGTTTGTGGATAAAGAAATCCATTATTTTTTCGGTAGACGTCTTTTTTGTTTCGTCGATTCCGTTAGGATATTTAAATGCTAAAGATGCACCTCGCATGGATACAACATCATCGAGAATGTCTATAAAATATCAAAAATTATCAAACTTGACCGCATGTCAGCAGTCGTAGCTTCACACAAGACCTAAAAATCTACTTGAAAACTGTTTTAAACCTTTTTACAAAGCGAATCTGAAAGAAGTTATAAAAAGTTCACGTAAAAATAATGGATTTCTTTTTCCCCAAACTAATATATATATTTTTGTTAACAAAATTATTTTAATTAATTATAGTTAAAAATAAAGGATATTGAAAATAAATGTTGTTCATATGAAATCATGTGTTTTGTAAAAATTAATTTCTAAAGCTGTTTTGCTGGAAATAGGATTTTATCAATTTCCATATAATATACTTAATAGAAAACATAATTTTTTCTTAAATTGACATTTAACTAATGAACTGAGGTCTGCTTAATTTTTTTCACGCAAATGTATATGAAAGACTTTTGTTCATAAAAGTATATAATATAATTATTTTTAAAATTAAAGGATACTTTTAAAACTATTTTAAAAATATTTAATTTATATTTAATCAATAGCTTCAAAAATTGTTATCCATTTAGTTTTTTAAGTTAATGATTCAGATTTGTTATTATTTATGTCACATTTGTTATTATTTATAATTTACCATTATAAAACAAAATTTTAGACCAGTTAAAAAATCTATAAAGCCAAATATTTTAAATGTTAAAGCTTAATTTCAGCCGTTAATTAAATTTATTACTTAACATTTGTAAAACGAACAAGCTTGTTGTGTTTACAAATTAAATAATTTTTAACAGAGATGCCAGGAAGAACTTCTTCTCTAATAAGACAAATATTCATCAGTAAATCAAAGGAATTTAAAGATTAGTTGCATTATTTTGAATTCATTTGAATAATCAAGTATATATTTGAAATATCAAATTTTTGTATTTATTCATTCTTAATCTGAGGTTAAAAACATGCATAATTTTTTGAAATAAAACATATTGTTTAAACAATTTATATATTCTGATAAATGAAAATATTTATGAAATATCTTAATATTAGTCAATGTTTTTTATAACATGTTATCAATAAGTAGCATTGTAATGTTACTCAATTGACTTTTACATACTAATTTAGAAAGAAATTTGTAAAATAAATATTTAAAATGAAGTGTTTTAGATTGCATATGTTGTAATATTTAGTAATAAAAATAAACTAGTCTTATTTTATATTAGGTTAAAAAATTGTATTTTTATTTTTTAGAATTGTTGAATGTTTAAATTTTGAAGTATATGCTCACATTAACTATATGCAAAATTTCTTTCATTAAAATTAACCTGGCAGATTTTATGCATTTTTCCTTATTTAGAAATTCCTACAATGCTGCTCTACTTTTTAGAAATTGATTGTCAATTTTCAACTTATGAAAATCTTTATCAATGCGTCCATTCATTTACTTAGGTTTGTTTTACATATTTTACAGATCAAAATATATTAATGATCTAATTTGGAGATTATTTTCCTTTCATTTCAATAGATGGCTCATTCTCTACATTCCAGTTTAATTCAATAGGCTTAAAATATCAATATTATTGTAGATTTTTTGAATTACAAAATTATGTAATTTGTATAATATATTATTCCTTAAGGCCTTTCCGAAAAATATTTTTTAAAGTTTTCTTTGCATTAACCACGAGTTTTTTTTTTTCTTTTTTTTTAACACCTATGTCTAAGTTTATAAGGCTTACGTTCATGGATCATTTTTTAAGGACTTTTAAAAACATTTTTTTGTCTCTGTGTCAAATAAAATTCTATTCAATGGTGATGAATCAAGAAATCAATTTATCTGCACTAATCCTTTTCAACAGTTATTGTAGTTTTAATATTTGATCTCAGATTTCAGGTAGGTAATATGTTTCAGTTTGAAATATAACAGAAGTGTTTACTTTTCTTTCTTTCGTCCAGGGAAGTGTTTCCTATTATCTTAGTTGATATAGTTAGATTTTACTATTTTACCCTGAATTTAAATTTTTCTAATTGATCATAATATTATCGGAAGTACTCATCATTCAGTTCCATATATTCTACTTATCTTTATAGTGTTAATGAAGTAATATTGATTTAATAAATATATATTTTCTTTCAGTAAATTTCAACAAAAATGAACGTATCTTAAAATGTATACGTTTTTGAAATTGTTCCTCAAATTCATATTATCTTTTTAATATAGTAACTATCTTTTAAAAAGAAAAGAATTCGAACATCGAAATTTTAATTTATCACATAATTACTTATATTTATTTATAAGATATATTAAGCACTCGAACGCATTCTGAGCATATAGATTTAATCTTAAAGTATATTAGAAGTATTGCCCATTCTAAAGGCACTGAAAAATGAAAACAGCAGAAAAAGTAGCAATATATTTATATGTGGCAGGAATTAGTATTAGAAACACAGATAAGAAAAAATTCAAAAATTAATTTTAAGTTATCCTATTTTTGTTTATATCGTAAAAAAATTAAATTTGTTTTAATTTATAAAGAATAAATTGTTAATATAAGTTTTATAATTTTTCTTATCATCAATAAAACTTTATTATTAAATATTTAACTCATATTATAAACAGACCATGTATCGAAATATATCTAGAAATACTGAAAGAACTTTGAAAAGCTCAGAACTAATTTTATGTATTTAAATCAGTTTAAATTAAAAAAAAATTACCTTCACATTCTGTTAATTTTTGCTCAATGTTTTATTTATTTGGTTTCAGCTAACAATAAAACATTGTTTAAAAGTATATTTTCATTTTCATGAAATTTTAACAATACTTTATTTTTCAAACAAAAACTTTTCTCTTAATTTCTTAATATCCTGAGAGTAGAATTACTTATTTTCATTACATTATTCCGCTTAAGTTTTCCTCAAAGGTGTTTAGGAAATTGAATCGCAATATTATAATCATGTTTCAGCAGAATTCACTTATTTTGTATTCGGATGTTTAATATTAAGATTCCTGAGTCTTTGTTGAATTCTTTTCTTTTATGGAATGTCATTTTCATCGCAGGCATATTACAGTTTCTGAAAAGATTAATATCTTTTAGGATTCATCTCACACTTCCAATATAGAAGAACTTATTCATAAAAAATATTAATAAAAAAGAACTTATTTAAATATTTAATAAAATATTATTTTTTAATAATAGATATAATTTAAAATATACTTTTAAAATAAAATTAAATTGCAATTCATAATTTTTGCAGAACATAAGATTAAAACTGCCTGAATAGTCAAGAAATCGTAAATGCTTTTGATGGCAACTTTCTACTGCTTTCCTTATTATAAAAATACAAGCAATATTTCTGTATTAAGTTATTCTAAAACAATTAAGCATTTATGATGATCATTGGAGTATCTTATTTAAAATGCGCAATTTCATTTAATTCTAAAAATTAAAGTTTTGCTTAAGAAATATCATAGGGGAAGAACACGTTATAAAAATACGTGATTGACTTCCTCAAAAAGAAAAATTTCTTTCATAAAGAATAATAATAACATTACACAATTTAATATCTAAAGTCATTAGGGTAGAAAAATTAAAAACTGTATTTCAGATAAAATATATTTATTTAAATGAACTAAATAAAAATATAAAGGAAAATAAAATATTAATATGAACAATTTAGAACAAGTCAAAATGTAATATATGATAGAAATGCCACTTTAGTTAGAAGACAAATTATAAATGAAATTCTGAATAAAAGGTTTATATATTAACTGTTAAAATGGAAGAAAATACCAAAGTAAAAATTGTGATATTATAAAGAGATAAAATTGAAGTGCCAGTAAGACTAGATAGAAATTCTTAAAAAATAATGAATAAGAAAAATAATTTTAATGCAAATACGAAGAATAAAAAGTACTTAATTACAAGATTTTTTTAAAATTATAAGACCTTCTGAAAGAGTAAACAAAGGAAGAAGAATTTGTTAAGCTTAAACCTTTCAAAATAATTCTTTGGGTAATTTTCTCATTCTTTGGAGGAATTTCTGAGAAAGAAGAAAACTGCTTAGCGTTAATTCAGAAATTAATGAAATAATACAAAACAATTTTTGAAAAAGTATATAAAATGAAAGTTATAAAATTAGAACTAATAATATTTGTAAATTTAATTTAAATGATTGATCAGAATTAATGAAGTTAGCGTGATTGAAGTTGATCCTTAAAAAAATCATTATTTGATTAATAATAGAGAAAATGAAAAATCTTAATCACAGATATTAGAGTTTACGATTATGAGAGTTTAGAGATTTTTTAATTTAAAACACTTATACTATTATTAAATGATAATTAGTAAATATTTTAATTTTACAACATTTAGTAGAATAATACTTAATTTTCGTCAGATAATTTATTATTTCAATAAAATTTTCCAAAGATAAATTATTTGGGGAAAAGAAATCAATTTGTAAATATTATAACTCGTTTTAAAATAATTTAGCTGCAAGTAAAAAAGGATGGTAAACATTTTTGCAAATAGGCCTATACCAAGCCATTATTCGGACTCAACAAGTTAGGCAAAAGCATCCGGGTTGTTGTTTTTGCAATATAAAATCAGAGACAAAGTAAAGACTATAATCCTTAACATACCAGTCAAAAGTATTGTTTCCAAAGCAATCCGAGGAACAATCGCAATGACTTATTTAATGTGCCCGTGAATGAGCACACTGGATCTTTAGTTAAACTGGAATTTGAACTTACTACCTTCCAATAATAAGAGAGACTCTCTAACAACGCTGACTACTGCGGATTTTTAATCCATGAAAATGGAAAACATAACATTTAAATAATTATTTATTTAGTTTACATAGGAAAAAATAAAAGTTATTTCGAAAAATTTAAAACTCCTTTTAAATGTATATAAATAGAGTAGAAATGTGCATCAAATATGATGAAAAGAAGTAGAACATACCGGTAATATAATTAAACTACAAATATCTTCAGTTAAAGTTAGTAAAAAGTGTTAACATATATTTAAACAAAAATATTCCAACAATTTATGCTGTTTAGTAATTGGTTTATTTCAGAGAAACAATCCCTACCCTATATATATATATATATATATATATATATATATATATATATATATAT
>JAPDSC010156764.1:0-17844 GCA_026290005.1 Latrodectus geometricus | reverse complement strand
AATATTTTTATAAATAAAGTTTATGCTATATTTTTCTAAAGAATATAAAAAAATATTAATTTTATATTAATATATAAGCAACTGAAATATTTTTTTAAATTTATACAAGAATATACAATACAGTGAATGTACAAAATTCGCTTAAAAAGTTTCCTAATAACCAAAAAAAAAAATTATTCCTTTTAAGCATTGTAAATAGTATGAATCATTGAATTTTTTAAGAAATTGTTTTAGAGAATAAAATTTCTTTGCTTGGTTTTCATTTTAAATTGTGTTTAACACATTTTTATGTGTTAAACACAATTTAAAATGAATATGAGAAAATAATAAATAAAAGTTTAGTATACTTTCTTAAACTCAGATTTGTATTATAATAATGATACAGGAGTTTATACAAATGATCCTATTAACGATTAAATTATACAACTTGGTTGATAAATTATTTTGATATAACTTATTTCTCAATATTATTGATTATGTATAATGTTATTCGTATAAGTATCCAATAATATTGATTAGAATGTGTATAGCAATGAGTTATGTTATATTCTTCACCGAATACTTTTTCATTTATTTAAATAAATATAAAAATCATTTTTGATTAATGATGAGTATTTATGAGCTTCAAATGTATATCATTTTTCAGAATCATGAAGTATTGAATATTGACAGCTTTTATTTATACAATTTTAACTTATTATTATACTAAAATAATTTTTGAAATAGGATATTTTTTATATTATGATAATTTATTGTCTCTGATTTATTTTCTACGCAAATCAAAGGAAGAATTAAAATTTAAAAAAATAAGTGTTTTTATCATCTTTAAAATCATTTATCATATATCTGTGA
The DNA here is from genome assembly GCA_026290005.1 of Latrodectus geometricus. Lineage (NCBI taxonomy): Eukaryota > Metazoa > Arthropoda > Arachnida > Araneae > Theridiidae > Latrodectus > Latrodectus geometricus. The sequence goes on along the minus strand of JAPDSC010156764.1, from coordinate 16,992 downwards.
GTTATACAAAGAATTTACATATAAGTCCAAAATAATATATCGGCTTTAGGAAATAAATTACATGTTATAGATAGTTATTTTGAATTGAATGAATAACTTTGTAACATTTTCTAAAATCAATAATTTAGAAAAAATTATTCGATAAAACTTCTTTGAATAATCTATGAAATATATATTATTATTTTTCTAATATTCTGTGAAATATAATAGAGCTCTTTACTACAATTTTTATTATTGAAAAAATAGCAAAGAGGGAACATTACAATAGAACAATAACTGTAAGTAATTCCAAAATTTGAATTTAGGTGATTTCTTAAATATAAATCTGTTGAATAATAACTTAAGCACTTGTAAAAATTTAATTTAATATTTTTATATTTTATTTTTGTTCTAAGAAAAATCTATTATTCTTATTTGTAATATTGATCAAAAGTGGTAAAGTTAAAAAATTCGAAAAGCATTGATTGATACGGATACCACCATTTTATTCTTCAGTTATTCGTTAAAAATGATAACTAAGAAGATGAGTATTACCGTCCACTAAAATAAAAGCATGACCAACTGTAACAAAATTAATCTTACTGTGAAGTCCAGTTTTACATTTCACACAGTATCCCTGTTACTGAAATCCATTTGTAGATGTTTTTCCTTCTCTGATGTTTTTCCCTAGAGGAGAATTAAATTTTGTAAAGAGTTTCAGAATTAAAATTTGTAAAGAGCAGTGCTTTTCAAACTTTTATAAACTTCTCTTCGGGTAAGATAGCACAAATTCCGGTTAATCCATATTTACATATGATCCGCTCAGACATAACCCGTTTAAAATGTTGGCGACAGGATTTTGTGCTTCGGATTGATTAGAACGCGGAAAAAAACTTGCACATGTATTTTTCGATTAAAAATTCACCTACATACAGTCTCTTATTGCTTAAACTCTTACCTATAAATCGTAGAAATTGTTTTGCCAATGTCTATTGCAAACATGTTTCGTGTGGTGATCATTTTTTAATTCCACTTGAACAACAGCAATTCAAAAATCGTCAATGGTGGTCATAATCTTCTGACAACTAGACATGAGTTTTAGATTAACTGTTTTGTAGTTTTGAAAAAGTTTTTATAATCATGAAATTATGGAATAATGAACGCCAAATATATAATACATAATGAATATATATATAATGTTCCAATAACATTATTTGTAAATTGATTGTTTCTTATGAAAGCATCAGACAGTTAGATTTTACAATTGTCTTCCGAAAGAAAATAAAACACCGACTTCGTTAAAAATTTATTAACATGATAGAAAACACACCTGTTTTTAAACAAATCAATCTTAACAAAGTTTCAATCATGTTATCTTTTAATCTCATAGTGTTAGCTTTATTTTACAATTATTTTGCTTGAAAATTTTTTGAATCGTTCGAAATCGTGATTGACAATTACTTATTATATTCAAATGTCTCTTCAGTGATTTAAATTACCACTCTAATTTAGTTTTCGTTAAAAATTCTAATTTCTTCAATACTTTTATTTTATCATTTTTTATGTAAAAGATGTAAAGAATTTAGTGAATTCATGTTAAAAATAATACATGATTAAAAGTAATGCAATTTTTATGAAATCTTGTTTTTTAATGTATGTTAATTGCTTAGTTTCATCCAGTTATTCTTTTACAGCGAAAAATTAATAGTTGAAAGTAATATAAAAGTAATAGTTAAATTAAACAATAAAAATGGTCAGAGTTTGATAAAAGGAAAATTTTAGAAATTTCATTTAACAGCTCAAATTTATACTACAATAAGAAATTTATTTTGAAAGAAAAAGTGTGCTACTCATTTCAGTTTATCATCTTTCATTAGATGATAGCAAAAACTTAATTAGAACGAAACTTCTTAAAGAAAAATGGAAAATGCGGGACACTGTATTATTTAATCTTTAAATAAAACTGCTTGTATTTTCTTATCTTTCAGAAAAAGCTCTTCATATATTTTTCTAAGATAATAAAATTATGTAAAAATTTCGGCAATAAAACCATAAAATCCATTGTTTTTAAGAAATTTTAGAAATATTTAGAATTTTGTCTCAGATAAAATTATTGCAACAATATCAAAGAAATGTTTAAAATTTTTAAGCTTTACTTTTAAGTAAGTATCTTATGAGATAATTTTTTATCATTCGAACATAAGTAATTTAATTCAACAACATTCTCTATCTTAATAAACTAATATTAGTTTTCTAATGCAATAAATATAAAAAATGGATATATTTTGAACTCCTTTTTAAAAGTTATCATATAATTAGTCTACTTAATTTATTAAAAATAATTCTTATATGTAACCATATTTTGATTCAAAAATAATTTTATTTTAAAATATGGCGTTTATAAGCAATAAAAGCCATAAGAATTTGTGTATCTTTGATTTAAGGTATTATATGGTATATCATTGCATTTCAATTTGCTTTAAAAAGCTCAAGAGACAGAAGCAACGTAATAACTAAGACAGATAACTAAAAATATTACAAAAAACTTTATTTATATTAATAAATATAGTGAAAACCATTCAGTAAAGAATAACAAAGAATTCATTACCCAAGCTAATTTACACATGCTAACTTATATATTCTAATTTGAACGAATGATTACAGTCAAAATTTCGTTTCACGTTAGTTTACTGAAAACAGACAGGAAAAGAATCATATGAAAAGCTTTAGTAACAATTTTAGTAAGCATAATAAAAAAAGTTGAAATTCAATCAATCTTTATTCTTTCTCTTTTAGATTTGAATATGGATCTACACCAAGAAAAAAAAATTGAGCTCCATTTACATAATAATTTATTCTAAAAGACATTCTTAAGGCCAACCTGCACACCATCATTTAAAAGCTCTCGCGAAAAGTGTTACTGATAAATGTTGTAATAGAAAAGTGATTGTTTCAAAATCCACTCTATTTTCAGTTGAATAGAAATTATTTTTGGTGATGGTAATATCTAATCCAGTAACACGAAGTCAGTTCACATCCATAAAGTCGCTCTCCTATAAAAAGTCGAAAACAAGAAGAGAGGAAGAATAGTACAAACTAATAAAAGCAGGTGAAAAAATAAATTAGGGATGTTTCATTGTCTTATAATCATTTTTCTACTCTTATTCATTTTATTATATTAGAAATAAATTTATTTCAACGAGTAAAATTTGAAGTAAATAAAGTTGTTTATTCACTGATTTTCATTTCATTTAACATCATAAGATTATCTTATCAGTTACCTATTTTTGAAGACCAAAAACATCTGAATACTATAAATTATCCCATAATTTTGAATTTATGATGAAGTTGATACCTGAGCTGGTACTATTTTTTTCGTACACCCTATAGAATAGGAATAGAGAAATCTATTCCTATTCAAATTTTAAAGAACATTAGGTCTCTTGAGACTACGGTTTTTTCATGAGTTAGGTACCAATTCCTTTACCCTCTAGACACAGAACGACCCAAGAAGCATTGGGGTTACTTATGAGACAATTACAATTTTATATCTATTTAAGTATGGCAAAAAATTTTCCGGCGAAATGTCTAGAAAAATTAATTTTTAAGCAGTAATGAAGTGTGGATGTGTGAGTAATCTGTAACTAAAGTATTGGAATTCTGTTTGTAACATATTTAATTATACTGATGAAATTAGGCTTAGTTTAATCTAGTAATCCAATTAAGTATATTTGTTATTTGGAAATTTAGTTAAATCTATTATAAATGTTCAGAAAGGCATAAATTTGTAAATATATTGCAAAAGAAAGCGAAATGGTTAATGTTATTTGTAAATGATTTACATTACCCTCTGTTGGAAAAATAAATAGGTTTAGATTGAACGCTTATTTTGCTGTCGTATATCATTCTGTGTTCCTAAAAGTAAATTTATTCTCAGCATTTTTCATTAATTTACATATAATTAAAAATGATATAAATAAATTTCCATTAAAAAGATTACATTACATTCCTTATAGCAGAAAAATTCAGTAATTACTTAGTTTGAATATGTATATTTTTAAACAGCTAAGTTTGAAATTAATTATAATATTTGCATAAAAACATTATTTATACCTAATTAAATAAGTTAAAAGATGTTCATTTTATCTCTGAAAGAAAAATACGTTTTTCATCATTAGTAATATAATCTCTTTTATAGTTAAGAAACCTACAATGAAAAGGAACAAAGCAAATTATTCAATTAAGAACACTAGGATCAGTTGTACAAAAGAAAAAGAAAGTTTTTCAGAGAAAAAGGTTTTATTTTTTTGCTTGTAACATAGGAAAGAATATTGGTTGAATTTTTCTTTGCATCGAGCAATTGTTCTTCTAATAGAAGTTTCTGCATTTTTAGTTGAATTATTCCCATTTTTTTGCAAACTAAATAATCATATTCTTTTGGAACAATGTTACGTGAACTAAAAGAAATGGCTTCTACTTCCCTTAACATAATATATAAGAATGCAAATTAAACAAAAGACAAGAATTTTCGTGAGTATTTTTGGAAAAATATTCTAACTACATTAGTAAGCGATAACGATAACAATAGCAGAAGAATTCTTATTTTTATATGCTCTTGTAAACACGAGTTTTATTTAAAACAAATTCAGCGCACGAAAAAAAAAAAAAAAAAACTTAATTTGAATTAACAGACTTTTTCATAATTTTCAAATATTTTCTAAAAAAAATAATAACTGTGATATCCATCAATAACTATTACTTTAATTAAATTGCTCCTATTTCATTGTTTTGAGAATAAAACACAATTATGTTTTTGCATAAGATATTATTAAAATTCCGATTCTGTGTATCCACCAAAATTTAACCTGGGGATAAATAGATAACGAGAGCTAGGAATAGAATTAAACTAATTTCAAGATGTTGGTTTACGGTTAATTAAAACTATAGGATAATTTCATTTTGAAATTTTAAATGCAGATTTTATAATTAACTTATCATAACTAACACTGATGATTTAGGCTTATTCTAAAGTTTCTTTGTTCATCTTGAAAATGAAGACAGTGATTCTCTTTCACCTTTTAAAATTGTCTTGCATGTCTAACTATTAGTTGCAGATTGGGACATCACGTTCTCTTCTTTCTATATTTTCATTGTAATCCTTTTTTGTTAGAAATTATTGTTTCATATACACTGCAGCAAACATGTTTTTGGTTTTCCAAATATGCCACCAATGAAAAATGGATTGGAACACAGATCCAAGGAGTTCCACAATCTATACATATAATAACGTGACTAAGAGATATTTTTAACAACTATACCTACATTCGATTTAATTTTAGATGGCAAATAAATGAGGTTAATTTTGTAATGCAAACTGCATAAGTATATCTTTTTTATAATTGAAAGCCACACTGAAAAGTAGAAAACACAAAAGAATTAAAAGAAAAATATTTTAAGAGAGTTTTTCAAAATTGTTTTACAAGTTTTCTATCAATCGTTGCATCATTAATATGGATTTATAAGTTTGCTTTAAAGCAAGTTTATAATTTATGTGAATTTGATGAGAAAAGAAATAAACATACAATTTTGAGGATTTCAGATACGGCAACAAAAATTCTTCAACTATTTTTTTAACGGAGTTCTAAAGAACAAGATTCTTGCCCTCAACCAAAATAACAAGTACAATGTACTTTTAGTCTTAGCGTAACTGGCTACGGATGGGGAGGACCTGGGTTTGAATCCCGGCTCGGGCATGGATGTACTTGCTCTTTCTCTCTATCTGTGTTTGTTGTACTTTCCTCAGATGATAGATGAATGTGGCCCGCCCTATAAACGGGTTTGTGATTGTGTGGCGTGGGCGATGGTACTCGTACCTCCGTGACTTGGTTCACAGGTACCCACCGGGTAACGATAAAATGAGTAGCAGTTTCCGGCCTTGTTGCGGCAAATGGGCTAATGTACTTACTTGCTCAAGGGTGCCCGCCATTAGAAATAAAAAAATTTATACTATTAGTCTTATAATGTTACTTTCAATAAAAGTTGAACTGCCAACTGTTGTGAAAATGTGTAATAGTAAAGTGTGACACCAACAAAAAACTCCATAACATGATTTATCAATAATTAACATTTCAAAATATTTAATTGTTGTTTCCCCGTAATTATACGTACTATTGCGTCATAAATTGGTCTCTATAAATGTTATGATTCAATAAAACGTATATTTAGATTTAATTTATAGATTTTTATTTTCATGTATAATCATTTACATGATTAAACGAAATATTTAAGTATCATAATGTTTGCATAAGAATTTACTTTAGCAATCGTTTCCTTGACAATATTCTTAATATCCAGGCATCATAACTGAATTAACATTCTTTAACTTCCTCATTATAGTAATGGTTACTGTGTCAATATTCCTCATAGTAGTTTCAGGAACTGTTATTACTTTCTCTACCGAAAACATACTAATATTCTTCACTTTACGCCAATATACTTTAAATAAAATTTATTTTTGGAAATTATTGTGTATTTATTTTAAATTTATAGCTAGAATTTTAATGATTCTAACATATTATCTCTTAGATAAAATTGTCATTTAAATCTCCGAATTTGTAAAAAAAAAAAGATTAAAAAAGTTTTTTAACTTCCTGTGCTATCAACTTAAACAAAATAAAAGAAAAAAACACATAAGAAGATTATTTTACGGTTCAGAATTAAAATGTTTTTTTTATTTACAATTTGTATTTAAAAGAACGGATTATTTGAAAAACGACAATCCTATTTTCTTTATGTTGTATTTTGTTAAGTACCGAGGAGATTATAAGATTCAAATATTTCAATGCATTTGATATTTTCCCCTTTTTAATATGCAAAGTAAGTTTACAAGTCATTTTTTAAATAATATTTTTATTTTAAACAAGATATACTTATTTAAATAATAGACAATTTTTATTGAGTAATTTTAAGTTTAAATAACGGTTTTTGTCATGGGAAATTTATTTAGTTCAAAAGATCTTGACTTACTTAAAATTAGAGAAATATTATGATATTTTAACGGCAAGCACATCATAAGACGTATAAATTATTGTTTTGTATTCAGTAAGAATTTACTTTATTGCTTTCAATTTTCTATCGATACTGAAGCAGCTGCTTCTTACAATTTTAAGAAAAGAAAATTTTCATATTTCTTAAATAATAAAATCTATTTGTTTCTTTATCAATATCAAAAAACTATTGAAATCTCACAGTACTTAGAATTTAAACATTTATCTTGGTTATAAATACTATCATTAAACAGAAAAATATTTAATGTTTTTTATTTTTACTGTTATTCATATTTTGATATTTTTCTTCATTACGTATAAAAAATATCTATCATTTCTATAAAACTGACTGGTATCAAATAAGTGGATTTTTATTTGCACAAAATTAAGAAAAATCCTAATAATATTTACCTTGTACGATGAGTTGAATGTTAGTGTCGTCTTCCCCGTAGGTGTTTGAAGCCAGGCACGTATATAGTGCAGAGTCCACTCGACCTACTGATGTCACACGCAGGAGTGATTTCATTCTGCTCTCACCAGATGACGTTTGTGTCACTTCAAACCTATTTTTTCAAACACAAATAAGTAACTATTTTATTCATTTTCCAGTACATAATATTAGTTTATAAATATCTTGTTAATACTAATATTCTTCATTAATAATTAACATGTTTGAATAAGAATTTTCATAATAAATTTCTCACTTATAAATATTATTTATTATGCATAAAAATATGATAATCATTTTTAAAAATTGAACAATTATTAATTGAATGTGAATTTACTTAAAGCGTGAATGTTTTTAGAGACACATATGGAAGAAACTAATTGCTGAAATAAACTGTTTTGTTCCATTAAATTTGTTCCTAGTAGGAGTTACATTAGAATAAGAACATAGAAAGATTAAGAAATGAAATTGCATACTTAGAAACCATTAAATCAGATTTAAATGAAATGAGTAAAAAGGAAATTTTCTATTAAGCAACTATACTTAAAATAACAAGAATATCTGACTCTGAAACAAAGCTCATACATTAAAGCTCATGCATATCAAATTTTTAAGATATGATTCTTTGAAACAAAGTCCACAACAGTCTATTGTTGAAAAATTTTACAATTTCATGTTTCAATTTAAATTGACACTCATATAAGTAGTTTATAAAATGTCTGATTATTAACAAACCACAAAATCAACGCAAAAATAAAATAAAAGATATAAATTAAAAAATTCAAAGTAAATTAAACCTGCAAATCTTTTTGATTAATTTTATCTTTTCAATTTGAATAATATGAATGTGTGAGATCTATACATATTCATACCCATGTTACAAAATATAAAATAAAATATAGATAATTGAAATTCCATTATATTTGAAAACAAAAAAATGACATTGTAAAAAATGACAAAAAAAAGTAACATTGAAGAAAGTAAAAAATATTTTTAACATAAAGCTTTACATACAACCATTTTAAAATAATTAAATATTAAAACACCATAGCATATACATATAAACATGCATAAATTAGCTTGTAAAAATTTTGGAATTGTATTTTTTCTATCCAAATTTTTTTGCAAGAAAAGTTTTTTAATGATGTAAATAATAATTTTGTACCTTTAAGCAGTCTTTGTGGTGAGTGACTCAGAATAGGTGGGAATATATATTTAATTTAAAATAAGTCAAATGATTAGATGTTTAAAAGCATAATTTTTGAATAGATTCAGATATATTTAAGCTCTTACTAAATCTTCTTAAAATAATATTTAGTGCTTTGAGTAGAGCAATACATTACCAAGATTTCAAATTAACTTTTTTTTATATATTTTTTTAATAAATCTGGAGATTTTGGATTATTCATTGAAAATTTTGAAGAAATTTCTCTTCCCAATTTTTTCCAAAGTGCTTGCAGCGGTTTTCGTTCGGAATAAGGTCGTATGACATACTTAGACAGTACATTTTATTTTCCTAACCGGTAAACTAATTTTTCACCATTCTAAAAATACTGTTGGCTTACTCTGAGATACGATATCAAACTTACAGACCCACATTGAATAAGGAAGATATAAGACGTATTTGTGACATTGCACAACTATATTGTCTTTTCATAAAACCTCTCATAAGAAAAAAAAGTAGGAAAATCTAATTAAAATTTGTATAGGCGCATGAAATGTGGGCAATCAAAGATTGAAGGAGCTTTGTAGCGATGAATCTAACCTCTGTTTCTTGTAAGTGAAGTCCGACATTACATTCATGATCCAAAAATCACTAAAACGGAATTCTTGTACCAACATCTATTTCGGATCAGTGGTAATTTGTAGAGTTTTTCATCGTGATTGTGGTTCCGTCATCACATCAATGAGAGTGAAGATAACAATGTTTGTAAAGCAAATTTAGATAATCACTTGCTGCCTTAATCTGGTATAAAAATGCCACATGAATGAGGTATTTAGTAGTCTAATGATTTCAAGCGAAACGCCAAATTGGTTAGGATTTGGCTTACAACTAACTTTAAAATTTATGACAATTGATTTATTAAAATTTCTGAATCAATCACCTGAATTTAATTCATCTGAATACCTTTAAGATCACTTCTTAAACTTAAGAATTTCAGACGAAAAGTAGGTATACGGAATTATTCTTCTAAGGTAGAGTTGTTTCTGGACCTTCAATCGGAATGGATGAAAATTCTTATGCAATCACAGAAAACTGTTAATTTCATGTTTATACCATGTGCTACTATTATCAAAACAAAAGAATGTACAATAAAGTATTAAATACGGCTATATTTAATACTTGGCAAACAATTAATTTGAACGAGTTAATTTTTCATAATTAATTGAAAACGTAAACAATTAACTATGAAAAATTAACTCAGTTCAAAACTTCCCGTTTTAACTTTTTTATAATTACTTTTAGTATTTTTAAAAGTAACAATTTTCACGCATCCTCACAGAGAATGTAAAAGCTTACAATTTTGATTAAAATTTTGCTTACAGCAAAGTATAGACTAAACATAATCATTCCTCAATATGTTTGCAGTAGTTGTTCAATATGAAATAATACAGTTAATATTTATTACAAAATCAAAAAATTCGACTTCAAAAATTATTAGTATTAATGATTAATAATTCAAAAGATTAAACTTTCTCTGTCTACAGAATATAGTATTACTTTAAAAATATGCATTGTATTTAAACATAATTTACAACATTGAAATTATCTGATTATAATTAAATAAAATAAATACAATTTAGCACAGATTGATGTAGTAATCCCTATGTGAATTTTAAATTTAATAATCACGCTGTTTCATTTCATATTATTCAAAAATTAATTTTTTTTCTGTAGTTATCAGTTATTGAAGATAAAAAAAAATTCACAGAACAAAATTGTATTAACAAATTGTTTTACCTTGGTTCGCTTTCCAAGTTCAATGGCTGCTTATCTCTTGTCCACGTGATTGACAAAGGTGGATCACCTGATACAGAGCAAGTAAGAGTGACGTCATCACCCTTTTTTACCATCTGTGTGCGGAATTTCGTTTCGAAACGAGGTGATTCTAAAGAAAGAACGATATTAATCATCAATAAATTGAAGTTATTTGTATAATTCAAGTGACAAATTCTTTCTTACTTTAAATTTATTGAAAGAATATATTCGCAGCTAAGAACAATACTTGTCGAAAAAATTTTAAATTGTGTATGAAGAATGATTTTTACAATTGAAACTCATACTATTTGCAAAATGTGTGAGAACATGTATTATATGAGTATATATTAGAGCTATATATCTCTTTTATAAAATTCATACGGACATATATGAATTTTAAAATTATTTAGATGAAAGAAATAGTAAAATAATGAGTATTTTAAATTAATTGTCATTTAATTTAAAATGCTCAATTTTACCCACAGCAGAAATAGAAAAACTATTTCATGTTCAGAAATATAAAATATTTCTTTAAAAATTAATTTAATAATGAAATTTGAAAATATTCAGTTAGAAAATAATTGAAAAATTATTTTCTATTACCTTTTCTATGATTCATGCAATACTTTTAAATATATATATCTTTCTTAAAAAAATTATTTTTCCTTATAAAAATACTCAATCAACTCTCCTACCATTTCCACCATCATATGTGAAACCCCTCTTTCAAATACAAACAATATAGCAAACATATCAAATAACGCAACAAAGGGCCTATTTACAAAAGCATTAATACCAGAAGTATCAAGCATGGTGACACATGACAATCCCAGTAAAGCCAAATTCTTACCCCTCATAGGCCATTCCCTGCCTACTTCTTTAGAATAAAGAAAGCGACATTGCCAACTCGCACTGTGAGTTCTAGGCATAGATGTTCCATTGCACTATGTCCTAAAGTGCCCCAAAACACTTAGTTACCACACAAAGTTTAAGAAAACTCTGGTGCAAACAGATTCTAATTTTCTAAAATTTTCATTTAGGAACAGTCACCGGTTTGTGATATATACAAATACTTGTCCAGTTATTGAAATATCTATCCGCAAGGATTCATGAACTATGCAGCAATGTCTATATTTTACCTAAAAGTGATCTCTCCAAAATTTTCGATTTGGTGCAATTGTTAATACTTAACTAGACTTTAAATTTTTTAATTGCTAGTTTATCTCTTTATCAATCTATTTGTTTAATTAAATCTCATTCATGTTTACATAAATTTTACTCGGATTACAGTTCCATCTCTGTTTATATGCAATATGCCAACAATTTGTACATATTTTGTGCTTACATTGATTGATTGATTGACTGTGTGGGGAGACCCCGGACTGTACCATGTGGTTAACGGGTAAAGTCTTCCCCACACCTAGAGCCCCCTAGACCTCTAAGAGGGGCTTGGGAGCATCTGCATCGCTGCAATATTTAATATAAAAAATAATAATAAAATAAATTTAAAAAACAATAGAAAACAATAGAAGCTAACAAATTGGAGGCAGATTGCCCTAGTTCAGGTAAAGGGGCTTCAAGTCCTAATTGGTTATATGCCATAACATTGGAGAGCATGAGGGGAAACAAAACCAAATTACAAGTTGAGGAGAAAAAGAAAGTCCGTGTACGCAGAATAACGCCCAAGTGGGCTGCCGGTTGGAAGCTGAGGAACAGAGGCGAGTTCTTTTGGGCTGTCCTTCTATGTTGTTATTATTTTTGATGTTTAATGAATAGAACTGATGTTGCTACCATTCATCACCCGAGTCCTCGGTTTGGTTACCCGCGTCATCAGCATCAGTAGAGGGAGTTAGTCTCAGGTCACGGCACAGTTTCAGTCCTCTTCCAGTCATATAGAACATGAGCTTGGTGAGAAGTTGTCTGCGATGGCGATCCCCGAGGCAAAACTTGAGAAAATTGGTGTTATTTTGTTGTGCATGCTTCTTTAGACGATAGGGGGCTGTTTCCGAGCACTCTAAAATATAGTGAAATGGGTCACCTTGAGCTCCACAGATGCAATAGGAGGAAGTTGCTCTCTGGATTTTGTAGAAGTACTGTGGGAATGGGCCGTGAAATGTGAGGAGTTGATTCAGGTAAGGATTACAATATGTATGCTGATTGGTGACTCCTGGGAGTAAGGTTTTGGTAATTCGACCAGTTGTAGCATTATCCCACAGTTGCTGCCAGTTGCTGATGGTAAATTTCTTCAGTTGCCCAGTGAGTGACGATCTTGGGAAAGGGATAATCAGCGCCTCGGTATCATCAATTATCGTGGCTTCCTTAGCTGCCTTGTCTGCACTTTCATTACCAGTGTCACCTTGGTGGGCTTTTATCCAGCTCAATTTAATTTGTGATGGTGAACTTGCTAATTTGTTTTGAATTGAGTGGATGATCGGGGACTTATGTAGTGGATCAAGAAGTGCATACAAGACTGATGCGCTGTCTGACCAGATAGTTGCCGGGGTGAAATTCTGGAGATCTATGGTGGTGATGGCTTGGGCAATGGCAATTGATTTTGTGCTTACAGTAAATGTAAAGACGTTCAATGTTCAATAAATGTTAAATGTGTCAGGAAGACGTAACCTTTAATCCTATGGTAAATTCCGGAGTCTCCCTAAGCAACCATGTCTGTCTTTACAAAAATTTCTGGTTGATTGGTTTGTCACTCAACGGACCTCTTCACACAACGGTTTGTCCCTGAACGGATTTAATGAGCATGAGAGAGCTTATTAAAGAGGGACTTACAATTTAAAGTAGATTTCAAACTACTGAAACATCTACATGAAGGATGATAATTGAACCCACCAAATGTTAAATGGAACCGTAACATATATGGGACTATTATTCGAAAAAAATGTAAAGCTTGTTATAAAATTTAGGGCAAATAAAATCTAGAAAATCTAAGACTATTTTCATCACAGGTTAGTTTACTTTAAAAAATAAGTGCTGAAAGATAAGTCAGAGTACATTATTTAACTATGGAAATAAGCTATTCCGAATAACTCGAAAAAGTTATTCTTTAAAATATTTTAACTTTATAAATAATGGTAAATGAAAAATATATTTTTTAAATTTATATTTTATTTTATAAAATCTACGCAACAACACCTAATTTAATAAAAAAAGCATACACATTGATAATATTTATAATGATATTGTTGATGAATAAAATACAAAAAGGCAACTAATTTCAAAAATATTTTAAAATTATATTCGAGGGAATGTATATTAAAATAAAAAGCAAATTATTCATTATTAGCGATCTGACTGGAGAAAACGGATTGTTATTTTAAGGAAAACTATTACTTCCTGATGATGACTTGCATTTTAATAAGCTTATTCGTATGTTTAATTTCAGTAGACATTTAAGAATAAAATTGTTTAGAATAATAGTTAAAAATTCTTAACTAATAGTTTTGAATTGGTCAAAAGTTAATGAAATCTGTGATCTTTAATAAAAAAGTTGATGCCTTGAAAGATTAAAAAAGACACTAATTGAGTGTATAAAGTATTTAAAGTATATTTGAAAAATGTGTGTGATAGAAACGTGGTTTGAATGCATATGTATTCTACGATATGAATGACATATTTAATAAAACTTTTATTAAAACTAATATAAAATATTTTTTGACACGATTTAAAACGTTAAAAAAGCACATTAATTTCATATTTTATATAACATCTTAATATTATACGTTGTAGTTAATCACAAATGAAAAATGCTTCATTTCAAAACTTTACAGGTATCATTTGATGAAAAGACGTTGGATTTATTCCATAAAAATATTTTATTTAAAAATCTTACAAAATGTATGAAGGAAAACATAAAAGTTATTAATAATTAGGAAGAATACTAAAAATTCTCATCATAAAATGTCGATATCATTACTGGCAAACAATTATGTGAATTTGTAACCTCAATATAAATTTATTTCCTGTTTGTAGATTAAGACATTCTCATAGAATTCGCACCTCTGTCGGTTTTCACTTTATGCTAGTGATATTTTAGTCCACATAGACCCGCATTCGCGCAAAAGACCCACTTCCCAAACGAGGCAACAATTTCAGCGACAGTATCCACGAAATGCAACATTTCATTCGCAAATGGCGCCAACGTTTTCACTGGAACCTTTCATTAGGAAAGGAGTTCATTTTGAAGCAGTTCGTCGGCGATCGGCAACTTGAATCAGTAGCCTGGAGGAGAAAGTTGTTACGCCAAATGGACCTTAAAACATAACTACCGCACCATAAAACTCTAGTAACCAGCGGAAAGGAATTACCGGCAGCGCACATTCAACAGCCAGACGTTTAAATGCTGCTGCCAACACTCCTTCAATAAAAGCAGCTTAGGAAATGGAAGTGGATACTCATGAGCCGATGGATGTAGCCAAAATGCCGTGAAGCTGTCTTGAATTTAGAAGGGTTTTATTGTATGGGTGTATAGATTGTTGTTAGTTCTTCTTTAGTGAGAATGGTCTAGAAACCTTTCAGAACATAAATGCCGGGAAGTTATCAGATAGGTTACGGAATAAAGTTGTAAACATAAATCAACCGCAGTTTTCAATTAAAGCTATTTCACCGTAGGGCTTAAAATGTTGATATGTAATATAAATTGTAACCTTTATTATGCATGTAATTTATTGTAATTCAAAATTTTAATAATTTTCATATTAAAGAAATTGTTAGGAAATATGTTTTTAACAAAAATGTTTAACAGAAGTTGTTTTAATAAATGGAAAGTTTATAAACATTTATAAAATATTCTGATAAAATTTTAATACGCATCATTGTTATCGTCTTTCATAATAACTGCAAATGAAGCTTAAAATAAAAATGAGCAGAAATTTAGTGAATGAATGGAATTTAAGTACACAACTATCTTTACAATAGGTGATTCAGTTTATGACATTATTAATTAAATTACAGTACTTCTCATCAGAATTGTTAAACCAAGAATAAATGAAAATAACAAAATGATGTTTATAGGACAAATGTACTATACTAAGAATAATAATGGTTAAATTTTCAAGAAATCTGGAATCATAGATCCCGAGAATTCTAACAGGACACTCACGTCTGAGTGTAATAATAATATAGGACTCAGTAATGAGTTAAATAAAGATTAGAAGGCGTGAAAAATACAATTTTCAATGAAGGTTCTACACGAAGTGATAGTTCATCGATCCTGTATGTACTGGTATATGATAATGAACAAGCATATGATGATGAATTACTCTCTCGGAAACCATGGACTGAATGTTTTATATTGGTGAGGGTTCTAAAGGATATGCTGGCAAAATAGCAACTAAATATCTTCTGTATCGAGATGGATGTCGTGTATTACACTGCCGAAATATTGAATAAGGCATAAAGTCATAGGTCTAAACACAACAGAAAATAAATGCCCATAGCTGAAATTGCCATCAAACGAACAAGAGATCATCAAGATATGTATTCAATGATAAGCCATATAACCTCTACAGGTGATGGATTAGTATGACGATGTTGAATGAAATAAAGTAATGTGTATTCTTTATTTTGTCCCTAAATGCAAATGTGACTATATTGCTATAAGCAGAATCATAATTCATTTGAAAATAATATGTCCCACCATTTATTCATTTAGATTCATCATCGTTGATATTATCAAAGACATTCTTATCTGTCATGTTATGTGAAAGACAGTAAATGACATGATCACCGAATTCTATACAGCTGCAAAATTCTTATAACTTTTTGAGCAAGTAGTCTTGCAAATGAACCCATTTCCTAAATCAGGGCTAGTTATAAAGTTGCATGGTCCAGTGAGGCTATTAAGGTATATCCGTGTTCTCTGTATTTATTTCTTGGTAGTAAGTTAAATGGCTTCAGTGTATTTTAGTATGAGTAAAAATCAAGTAAACTCCTTATTACATACTCAAAAACTTATTCAGTATGTTTTGTTGAGCGCTATTCAGTATACTATTATAATAGAAATATATAGGAAAGCCTTAAATAGTATTCATTAACTTTCTTGTGTACTTGAAAAACACTCTGAACATTATAAATTACATTTTTTGATTTCACATACCATTTTGCATAATATTTTATTTCAAAAATAAAATCAATTGTACTTCAAATGTATCTGAAATTTTCTTTCTTAAAGTAAGGCTTTCACAAAGTTTAATAATTTGATTAACATAACATGGCTAAGTAATAATTAAAGTGATAAAATTCTCCATATTCTTAATGTCTCTGAATACAAATGCTTACACAACTGGCCATCAATTTACTTTATTAACTAAAAATAAAAAAATTATGAGTTACAGTTATAATTCGAAATAGACTAACATTTTAAATAAATGAAAAAATTGTATCAAAATTGATGACAATGCATTAAGTCTTTACTCTCTTTAGATATCATTAATAACAAACCTTAACTTTACAACAACACATTTATAATAAATATTTACTATATTATAATGCATATTTACATTCTGTAACAATGTAAATACTTTAGT
>JAPDSC010156759.1:0-12791 GCA_026290005.1 Latrodectus geometricus | reverse complement strand
AGTAACACAGTGTCTTTTTTTAGAAAACAAGCTGAATCAAACTTTTCCTAAATAATTAATATATTTGTAATTATATGCTTTAATAAACTTATGGATTGGAAGAGAAAACTAGATTCCTCTATGAGGAAAAATTAATAAATTATGTAGTTCAGCATAAAAAATAGGAATTTATATTGAATCTGTTCAAAAACCAGTGCAAATCTAATTACTGCATTAGTTAATATAATAAAAGAATTATAATATTTACACAGCAATTAGCATTTTTAAAAAATCATTTATTCACATTTATTCCTAACTTCTTCGGCTTAGTTTATGAAAAAGGAAATATGAAAATAATTGAATAATAAAGAAAAAAAAATATCATAATATTTTTGTTTCCTTTTCTTATAACTCTTGAGTTTTTGATTATTTTCATTGTTAAATAAGTTGAAAGAGACATTTTGGAATAAAAAATGTTGTAAAAAATGTAATATTCTGATAATGTGATATTATTTTTATTTTAACTGTGTATTCTTCGTATTGATTTGATAAGTATTTCAAAATTTCTTTTATTTGTGCATCTAATAAATGAATCTTTTTTTTCATATTTGCAGATATTTTTTACATTATATTTTTATATTGCTTGTATAATCCTTTCATGCAATTTATTAGAAACTATACATTAAATTGGATCTTATAATTTTTATTTGTAAAATAATTTTAAAATTCTAAAAATCCTGTAAAGAAGTGTTATTAAATATCAAAATTTTAACATTATTAAATCAACATATTCTTTTGAACAATATATCGAAATTACTCAGATAGTTTTCTGTAGAACATTCGCAAAACATTGTTGAAATACTTACGTATTTCATGTCATTGTGCGAAAAAGAAAATAATTATTATCATAAATAAATATCAGTTAATATATCGAATAAATCGATCAATACAGTATTTAGTACTAATATATTAACCGATTATTAAAATAACATTAATTAATGTGTACCGAAAACTCCATTAATATCGATAAATATTTTTAAAGTTCATCTTCAAAATTGCCCCTGTTCAATAAATATATTTAGGAAAATATGATCTACTATAAGAGCAAATTTTAAAAAACATATTCAAATATTTAATAATTAATAAAATCTATTTTAAAATAAAATATTCTAATTTATTAAAGTTATAAAATATTATTAGATGTTGTAGCTCCTTTGCAATGTTTTGAAATAAGAATATTACTAAATAATATTTAAGAATTTGACATGACCTACTAAAAAGGATTTTTAATTTAGCAAAATAGTTTGAAATACTTAAGAAATGCAGAACAAACTGTAAAAATATATTCCTTTATATCATTATATTATTCAATGATATCATTCTACTAAACTTTCCTTAATTCTAATAATTTTCAATAAGTAAGGGAATTAAACATATAACACGTCATTGTTCAGAACCCCACGAAAATTAATATAAATGTTAATGATTCTGAAATATAATAATGTAAGTTTAGAAATGAATTCCTTAAACTTCTTTCTGAAGAAATTTAATTCCACTGAAGGTCAAGCGGATATCTGAAGCTATTCACTGTTGAATATCAATTTCCATCTACAGTCCATGAATTATATTCTAACTCTCAATTCTCATGTCTGAGTATAGAACTCTAAGTTGGAGCTCCATAAACTTTTAGAATTCAAGATTTATATTAAATATATGAATTGATACAGATAAACAGTCAGTAAATCAAAAAATTAATTACAGAAAATAATGAAGATTCTAATAAGCGAGTAAGGGAGAGCGCGAAGCTTACACAACAAAATGAATCTAAATAATTTTTATGTTTATCATTCACAAGGAATTCCCTAATGTTATTACAATTGTTTTATTCATATTTATATTAATATATAAAATATATGTTGCAAAACAATCATGATCAGAATATGTGTTTATCGTAAGCTCAGTGATCTTATTTTAAGATATAATTTATTTGTTATTTTAAATATGAACTTCTTAATCTAAAATTCCCATATTATTAATGTAATAATTCCAGTATATGGAATAATTAGCAATAGTCAATAATGTTGTTAAATTCTTATATCAGACTTGTTTTATGGATTATAGTTTAGAAATCCCATAATTTAAGATGTATAAATTTACTATCGCGTTAAAGTTGAAAAGGCTTAACACAATTCATTCTGTATTCTTGTTTTAAAATACACATAATTCAAAATCTTCTATCATTATCAGTCTTGAGTTAGTTTGAAGTACTTTAACTTTTGCTCAAATATATCAAGGAATTGAGGTAGAAATTGAAGTTTCTAAAATTGTGAACTAAGTTAAGTCTAGTATGGATTTGTTATTTTTATTTCAAATAAGTCACTTTAAATAATTTATACATATTATTTAGATTCATGTAAGAAATATTTTTATAAATAATTGCATTAAACTTTCACTATTGTCCAAGAATATTTTGAAAAGTCAAATCAAAATAAATTAATGTGAATTGTATGAAAATAATTTAAAACTTTCATGTGCAGTATTCATTTATTTATTCAGAAAGAAAAAAGTATTACCACAAAATAAAAGCTTATATGTTTTATAAGCATTTTATTAAATAACTATTTATATTATTAATAGCACAGCATAATTTTTCCGATTTCGCAATTTGATTTAGTAAATAGTTCTGATTGAACCATTTATTTGGATTTTTTACTTTAAAATACATTGCTTGAAATTTCAAAATTAACAAACGGAGGTTATACATTTTAATAATGTGTAAAAAATTTTACATATAGTATTTTGAGCTAATAATTAACATGATTTTTTTAAAAAACAAGGAATTATTTGTTCCGATTGATTTAGTATACCACTTAACAATTTTTAAATTAGTTATAATATTTATGACATGTAAAAATTTGGGTAAATTAAATTTTCAATTATTCAATTCCACAATCCAAGACAAAATCTTTTAATCGTGAAAAAATTTCCAAAATTGCAAATGAATTAATTTTAATCTCTATCAAATAAAATGAATAAATAAATATTCCTTAAAACTTCGCAACCTCTAACATGCATTAACTTACTAGAAAGTAAAATTGTGTGTCTTATATTCTTCATTTTTAATTTGAGTAAATGTAAGATTTCAATTATTGAATCAATTTGTTGATGTTCACGTATGTTAAAGTAATAAGCGATTCTAAATTTTAAAGATGTGTTAGCACAATTAAGCGAGCATTTATTACACGAGGTGATAAATTTATTTTCGTTGATATTCAAAACTTCATAATATTGATTAGTAATAAATGCAGGTAAGGAAAGCTAATTTAAACTTCCCTAATTCTATTCAATGCAAAGGACTTAGAAGCATTTCGGGAATCAGGAACAGGAGGCAATTAACGTATGAGTTTAAATGCCACTTCACTGTCAGCCTACGTACTGTGACTTGGCATGGAAATCTCATGTGAGGACACTAAGTACTCTGTGTCTATAGCCCTCAGCATTTCTGCAAGTCTTGATTCAAGATGAATGCCATTAATGGTAAATGGGAATCTGGCACATAACGTGGTACTCAACCTATAATATTTGTGAAGTCCAATGAATCATGCGTAAGATTTAATGTCTACGCGTGAAAATATACGGGTTATGCGTCAAAGTTTGATTACATAGAATAACAGTTTTGTTCCCATCTCTCATTTCGTTTTTCAAATAAATAACAGCAAATTAATAGGAAACCTTGATATTTGAATTACGAAATCACAAGATCTTCTTTATCTTTCAGATAACGTAGATCTCATGATAATCATGAATTTGATAATTTGTACAAGATAGCTAAAGTTGCAGAACATTCAAATTTGAGTACAGGGCATTTGAAAAATTCCTTAAATTTAGGCATATTTTAAAACATCCATATATATATATATATATATGTAAATATTAACTAGAATACTCAGTATATATGTAAATATAAATAAAAATACACATATAAAGTGAGATTTAATAAAAGCATACTAAACATACAAAACATTTCGACTTTTCTTTTTAACAATGAATAATCTGTAAGTTAATTTTAATTATATTTTATTAATTTTTATCATTATTTTTTGCTTAATAAATTTATTTTTAGTTGTTTTGTATGATTAAATAAATAATACTTTTAATTTTTTTGCTTACTTATTTTAATTTCGCTAACATAATAATTCTTGAAAACAAAGCAGCTTTCATTTACACAAAAGAGGATCCAGAAAGATACTACCTACTTGTTTTACTAAATAGTTTGAGGAAATAATGTAGCATACTATTCTAAATACAGCCAATAAAATTTTATCAGCATTTTAAGTTAACAGTTCTAGTTACTAAAGCAATAGTTATTAACTAGAATACTCAGTGAGAACTATTCTTGGAGTAAACAGACAATATATGGATAGCAAATCAATTGCTTACTTTGTCAGCTGGATTACAATACCACTTCATTATTTTCATTGCATTTCAATGTCTGCTAAATTATTGTTGCCGTTGGAAATTTGATAAAATAGTTTTGTTACACAATTAATTTCTGGTTTTTAAAAACAGTCTCATGCATTGTTTTTTTTCTGATGATTACATTTACCTCGAAAGATTCTAATATAATATAATAAATGAAGAAATAAATTAGTGATAATATAAGATAAATGAAGATTTAAAAAATTTTCTCGTCAACATTGATTCGAAAGCTTAATCTTGGAACAAAATTACCTTTAAAAATGTTCATTTATTCACTTCTAGAACAATACTTGTGTTACTAAAATTAAGTTTAATTTACCATGTTACTTTTATAATTAAAAAAAGTTTAGAAAATTATCTTAGTGACATTTATAAAATGCATAAATGCATTATTTGAGATTTTATCACGAGGAAGTATTTGATATGAATCTCTGTTACTGAAGTAAAAATGATTTATTTTTATTCCTAAATAATACATTTTCAGTAACTGGATCCAGTGATTAATTGGTGACAGGTAAAAAGAATTACCACCATATGAATGAATTTTTAATAATTTCATTATCTAGCTAATGAGTTGGCAGTGAACATCAACGACCACGTACTTTAACGCGCATGATTACTCCTCATAAATTTGTGATATTTTGTACTTCGTGAGACTTTCTTGAATTATTAAATATATTGATAGCTTTAATCCATGGAATTTCCAGGAGAATAATTAAAATAATTATAAATACAGTCAAGATTTTGTACAAATATTTTATATGCCTGTCTTTTGTGTATTTTGTTTTTGTATGAAATGAAACAAATTGTTAAATATTAAAGAATAAAGTGTGCAATGATCTGTGGAATGACTTATAAACCCTTTAATAGAGACATATTTTTAAATACAATTTGAAATTTGTAAATTTTATTATATAAATTTATAATATATGTTTAGGATATACATTTTATGTTTTTATGTATCATAAAATACACATGTGTATTTTACCTGGAATGCCTTTTTGACCCTGCATCACATAATAGTCATATTGTAGCCCTGTGGGATTATTGTATGCAATATTGAAAGGAAGGTTTTTAAATAATGTATAATAAGTGTTAGATCTTGGATGCTATTTTAGCAGTGTAATTTGGAGCATTAACTTAGCAGTCAAAAATTTTTATTGTGTAAAATCACGAGTTTTGGAAATTTGTAAGAAATATTATACATGTAACAAATTTTAAATAGGAAGTAAGGAATATTTATGTAATATTGAAGAGCAATAAATATGTATAAATTTAAGATGTATATTGTTTATACCTTAGTGCTTGCATGATATGTATAAGATTGGTTTATATCGGATATCTTTTATATCATACGAAGAAGGAAAGAGAAAATCGTATACATGCACAGAAATTTATACAAATTTCTCATATTTATGATACTAAAGAAGTTTAAACATTTCCAATTATATATTAAATTAATTTAAAAGCAATTATTTTAACAAATAAATATTCATACACTACCTGATGTAAGAAAATGTTAATTTCCATATTATATTCAGCAACAAAAACAGTTTAACTATTGAAGAATATCTGGAATTACCTGCATAAAATAATAGACAAACAGCTCTGTCCTAATGACAGGTTTGGTAAAATATATCTAAGCATATCTGTCAATTCTTAGCATTTTGAGCAAAATTCATGGATAAAATACAATGTTAAAAATAATATCATCTTGAATGCCTCTACTGTCTTAATTTATTTGAGTTTTTCAGCTTAAAATGTCCTATGATTCCTATTTTATCAATGCCATAAACAGAGATATAAATAACAATTTAGCAATTGAGGAAAAAATTTTCACTTAACTTGTTTTGTTCTGAAATAATTCCTTTATTTTATTTTCATTAAAGGAGACATAAGTAGCATGAAAAAAAATAAATCATTATTCTTAGAGTATCGATTGAATGTTGTGGTGAGAAATTAATTTTGAGCGTCAGATGTTAACATTGATTTAGCGCTAAACGATACGTCATGTCATAAAAGAGCAGTCCAAATTGTCAGCATTTAGCTATAAATTAGATTTTTTTCAATACCTTAAATTGTTTTCCTGATTCTTATATCGGAGATTTAAATTTTTCAACCTTAATCGGGATTCTCAAGAAAAAAATAATTAAAATAAAAATTTATTCCAATTGTCTGAATTTATTTTTAAATGTTTCCACTGAAAATGATTGGTGGTTAGTTGACTAGTAATGATTAGTACAAGACATGAGAATTTTTATTTCGAAACACTGAAATGTAGTTCATTTCTAATAAATATATATACATATATGTATACAAGACATAGGTCTGCTACATCTGATTTATCATGCGGGTTATGTGACATTGATAAGTTACGAATCATCATAGAAAATAAGCGAGAAATCCTACATTAAACTGTGAAGCATTTGTTTGAAGAAGAAAGATATGTTGCGTTTGTTAAATGGCCTAACATAGTATAAGTGTCTATTAGAAATAAGCATAAGGGATACATTTTCAGGTGTGTTCATGGAAAATTTCTCCTGGTATTTTCGAGGGGTAGTGCAATGGAGTTTGCTATCAGAACAAACATGTTCATTACCTATGTTGTAAATTTCTTCTGTGCCTAATTATTGCCTTATCATTAAATAATAAAAAAAATTGTGGATTGTTACACTTCATCCTCAGTATCCACTGCATAAAATATTCCTAGCAGGAATGATCATGTGTGAGTAAAGACTACAATTTTTTGCTCGAGGCAGGAGCCCGTTCAAACTTTCAGCACTCCTTCTTTCCTCTTTTCTTTCTCTCAGATTGGAATGGGATTTTTTGTTCTATGGTAGTTTTTTTGCTTATCTGGATGAGGTTTTGATTACCTATGTTGATTTGTAACCTATGTTGATTTGTAAAAACAATTTGGAATGATTGAGATGAATACTTACATCCATAACTTGCAATGCGAAATAAATAGCAATTATATATGATTCATACTCTAAAAAAGTAATTAAAAAACATCGAGAGATTAAGTAGAATGAGATAAATAGCTTATAGTGGACCGCCTAATAGCTCTAAGACTTATTTAATCATATAGTTCTCTTCTGGGAGAAATTTTCATAAATAAATGGCAACATATATTGATTACAAAGAAGAAAACCTTTTAAATTTTCAAGCATACATGGCGACAGTAATAAACGCAGAAAACAACAGAGCAACATCCATCTCCTTATGTTCAGTAGTTTCTGGGATTTAACCCACAGCTGTCTGACATGAAGGTCACTGTTATAATAATACGCCATGATTAACCCATACAAAAATGTCAAATGACTAAAATTACATTGAAAATAATAGCACAAAGAGGAAAATATTTGGTGATTTATGTAATTAGATGCTTTAACTGAAAGTTTATTTTAATTCATTGTATTAAAATAAAAAATAGAATATAATTTGTAATCATTTTCTATATGTAAATCTTAGATTTTTGATGAGCGAAATATTTTGATTTTATAGCTATTTAAACTCATATTTAAAAAAAGAAATATAATTTATTTGAAAAATAAATTGATATTATACTCATATTTATAAAATCAGTTTCTGAATTATAATAAATATTCTTAAAATAATATGAAGTCATGAATATTTTTATGTTATCAGTTAGACGGTACATTTTCTAAGGCAAATATTGAAGGTGCTAGTGACGCCAACCCCGTGAAATACTTATTGAGAAGGATCGAGAGCGAGGCGCCGGAGAACAAGATGGGAGTTATGAAAGAATAGACGTCAGAATGCCGTGGTTTATAGTTATGAGAAGCCGTTGCGGTCGTACGACTGTCCAATAATTCTGCTCGAAATTGTCCAACTGCTCCTAGAGTTTGATAAAAGATTGTGAAGCGTATACTTCCGTTTATTTCCCCTTTAGCCCCAACATCATCATTTTGTCTTAAAAATCCTCAAAATATTTCAGTCATATGACTTCATTCGTAAATGCATGTAAGAAAAAATGCTGAAAATATTTTAGAAATTTATGTTTAAATATAGTTATTTGTAATAGCATGTTGGCAGTACTTAGAACAAGTTATCTTTTAATATTAATATCTTATAAGAATTAACTTTATATACAAGTCCTTATTAAAAAGAGAAATTTTTTTTAGTTATCAGATTAGTTGAAACTTAAGCACATGGTCATTGTATATTTTATATAATTAACTGCAGGAATTCCTTTACGAAATGAAACAGATTTTTTATCTTCTATGAATTGGTAAACTAATTATTTAATTCCTCAAAATAATGCTAATACTTTGAGATAGAATGAATATTAAAGTATGAAGTTAGTATTAAATATAAGTCATATTTTGCAGTTTTGCAAAGATTAATCATATATTCTGAGATAAAGTAACCTACCTATTTAGCAGTTAATTTTGGTTATAAAAATAAACGTGAGTAAAATTTACAATCACGACTTACAATAATTTTTTTCATTAATTTTTGCATAATTGATAAAGTGAATGATATTTAATATATTAATTTTTTAAAAACTGCATTAACCGTCATAAGAAGGAAACTATTTTTAATTTTTAGATAATTCTAGTATTTATCTTTTGAATTTGAAATCTTAGAAGAATAATTTGTTATTGATTTTATTTGAGAATTTTTTAATTATGAAGTTAGCTGCTAATTGAAGATTATTTCTTTGATACTTAATTCATCATTTTATGGCTTCACCGGCTCTTTGACTTTTATAATTTTAAGTGTTGAATTCATTTAGAGAGAGAGAGAGAATCCTCTTTAATATGTATCACTCGGTACAATTAGTACTCGCTTTCAAAATACGATGGTATTATAATAAATTAATTATACAGTACCAGTTACATAAAATTGACAGGAATGCATATTGGTGAAGAAATCTTTAGCAGACAGCTTAAAATTTGAACTTGGTGTGAATCACGTAAAATATACACAGCCAGTTTCTTTTTGACTGGAAGTTTTATAGATAACTGGCTATATTCAAGATATTCAAATGATTTCACTAATCCATTATAAATTAAATGTATTCAAACAAGATTGTTCCAATTAATATTATAACAGTGGTTATTAATAAACTTATAATAATCAATCTTATGAACACAGATATGATTAAAAAACAGCTATTTGATAATCTTAATTTGCCGATAAACTTAAGGAAATTTAATATTAACAAAAAGTTTAAATTAATTATCATTATTTTTTATTCCATTTTAGTGTTTAATCAACAATATGAACAAATTTTAAATATGGTCCTATCTTATCTATACTTTTCGAATAGTCAGATTGAATTAAGACTCTGTCTAAATACGAATTTTAGGCATCTCAGACATTTACATTTTATATAAGATACAATGATATAATGTGCCTTTATAAGAATGAAAATCTGATTTTTTGCAATGTCATTTTTAATATGTTTTTTGAAGCGAAACTTTGCATTTGAAAAATCATTTTCAATGTTCTTTAAATTCTTATTTCAGGTTAATAGTTATGCCAAGTTGCTAAAGTCAGCAATTTGAATTGTTATACCAAATTTTTGCAGATTCATAACTAAAATGCTTAGAATATATTTCTCTAAAATATATCAGAATATTTTTTGAGGAATGAAAAATAGTAGAAATTTGTGGCTATTTCAAGAAAAAATGACTGTTCATATTACTGAGAGTGTCAGATAAAACCGATAACATAAAACCACAGACTCATTTGAGAAAAAGATGGCTGCTTATTGTACTGTTGGCACTTTAAGAGGATAGGATATTAAAAGTGCAAAATGTTAATTTTAATAGGAATATGATTTTAATTTTGTTATAAGAATGTTACAAATTTTTTATCAAATGTTTTATTTTTATAGTTCTTACTTTAAAATTTTATAAATATTTAATAGTACTTAGATTTTAAGTTATATTATAACCATACTATATAAACATATCGACCCAAATATTGTTAAAATTTTATAAAAAAATATTTTTTACCATATCTGTGAGCATAATATACATGTATTATCTTTTCCATTTCTTAGTTTTAGAAAACGTTTTGTCCGCATTTCACTGATGTTTTACAAAAAACTTTCGATTATTTGAAAAGAATTCTTCATAAAAAGGATTGAATATATTTCAACATCTAAACTTTGAAATATGTATTTTTACTACACAAAAACTAAAAACAATTTTAAATTTATTAATAAAAAATTTATGTTTGAAGGAATGATACAAAGTTGATAAAATTAAATGTTGGAAAAGAAAAAATAGTTGAATTTCTTGTTACTAACTCTATCATTTTTAATAGTTATTTTCATATCTTACTTTGTGTTTCATATTCAAGCTAATAATTCTTATTTGGAACAGTTTTAGATAAATTTTAAGTTATGAATTCAAATATTTGATTTAGGAAAATTATGGACAATTTCGAAACAAAATATAAAATGTTCTGTAAGAATGCATTGTTTCTGTAAAGTAAAAAGAGTTTGTATAGTGTTTGAAACAACATAATTGCTTTTATTCAGCTACACTTTTCTGACATTTATCTGGCATATTGAATTTCTAGCATCTCAAAGAGAATTTAAATTTTCTCATTTAATCAATATGCAAACATTTTTCTAAAATGTACTAGATAAATCTATAACTAAAAAAGAGGGAGTTTAAAAAGAATTATGATGCATTGGTAGGCATTTGAGTATTCTTTAGAATTTCTATGAAAAATTTCTGCATCGCAAAACTATTCACAATGATTTTGTGAATAGTTACGTATTTTAAATTTTATTAAGAAATTTAGAGACTTGCATAGCTGATTAATTACAGTAATTTGTTTTCATAATGAGATATAATCATTTACACATAAATATTACAAACACATATAAATATTACAAACAATAAAAAAAAATTCTTCTGCATTTTAGCGATTTGTGCACAATTAATTGTTTGTCACTCAGTATTTACTAAATATGTAAAGACATTTTTCTACCTTTCTTGAGTTCCTTTGCTTTTTTGTTTACTTTTGTTGAAACTGTAGTTTTTATAAATAATCTATTGTATTCTAATTAATTTATTTCTTAAATATCTACTTAATTAATTACTAATTTTTTATTAAAAAGTATATATTACAATTTTTTTGATTAATCAAGATACATAATATAATACATTTTATTCAGCTTTCAACTTGAATCAAAACTTCAAAATACCTTAATTCAATTGGAACTTGCTTTACCTGCTTTTATAGAATTTTTTTAAAATTATATTAAAAATTAATGTCTACAATTTTACTTGAAATATTAAACATTCAACTATTTTTAATAATAGATTATAATATTAATAATTATCGTTTTCATTAAAATTATTTTTAATTCAACTCTTAATTTTTTCTTTTGTTAAAATCTATTGAATTCATCTTTGAGTAAGAAAACAGTACTTGACTACTACTTAAGCAAATTTTCAAGACTTATGAAACTGTTTTTTATTTTTGTAAAACATTTTCTGACTTGCTGAGTTTCTTCACAGCCGATACAAAATATAGAAATAAAATAATCCCATACAATACAAAAGAAATACAAATACCCTTTGAAAATGAATGAATATGTCATTTTTAATTGCCTAACTCTGTTGAGAGAACTTTTGTCGCAAACATCTCGGTCAATATTTCAGTATTTGGAAATTGTTTCCTTTTTCAATAAATATCATTAACGACTTCATGACCGAAAGAAGAATTTTCATTTTATTTTTCATTATTTGATGGCTTTCACTATGGCTTTTCAAAAATGCCTTAAACCAATCTCTTTTTTTTTCTTTACTTATTCCCAAGTTTTAACCTTATATTTTTGCTTTACATCTTCCCTTATTTCTCTTGCATTTCATGCTTCGGTGGATGAAATCTCTAACGACGGTTTGTGGAAGTATTTTCTTTAGGATCTGAAAAATGTCTTAAGGCGGTTTTTATTTCATTTCCCCACTCTTGATAAAAGAAGCGAGCCAACGGGACAAATATAACGATAAGTTTGTATTTAGTCTTCTTTAACTCCAGCGCAACATTCCCTGTATTTATAGATATATTTCTTTTCTGAAATGAGGTGTAATTTTTCAGTTTTTTTTTATTTATTCGATGGAACGAAGTTATAATTCTAAGGAAACAAACATAAGCATCAAAAGCGTGTGAAACATTCTCCTTTTAGTTATCTGATGCTATTAGTTATGGTTCAACAAATCTTTTAGAATTAAGATTAAATAGATCACTTTAGAAATTTGTTCACTTTTTTTGTGATAACATTGCATTACTTCGAGCGAAAGATTTTTATTGTGATAGCTTTCTTTTAAATTTAATTTATGGTT
>JAPDSC010156753.1:1103-26240 GCA_026290005.1 Latrodectus geometricus | reverse complement strand
ATATATATACAAAGCAATGTTAATAAGTTTTAAACATCTTATATAATTTTCTTTGTCATAGAACTATTTTTTGTAGTGTAAGTTTTGTATTTGTAAAACTATTTTTTCATCTATCTTAATATTTCAGATTATTTAGCTCTTCATTTATCAGATTTGGTGAGAATGGCTTTCATGGCTGCCACTTCTGATTGCGATGCACTTAGAATTGAAGGTCTTAAAACTTTGGAAGTAAGTATTGAATTTTTGAATATATATATACTCTGACAAGTCTATAGTAGGTAGACTTGTCAGAATGAAAGACTACTGACTAAAACACAATACTACTTATTTATTAACCAGTAATAAACTTAAATTTATATAAAAATACAGGAAAAGAAAGAAATTTTTTCAAAATGATTTCTTTCGTATTAAAAAAATTTATATATATAATGAGGAAGTAAAAACGCAATAAATATTTTTTTTAGTTTGGAAAGCACTATTCAGTTTATATGAAATAACTAGATGTTCAAGAACCAATAAAAATAAAAATTCCAGTTTGTAGTTAATAGTTAATTATTTCTTCTAATACTATTACCATAGAAATTATAAAAAGAAATGTAATGTCAGAAGATTTCTTGATAATATTTGTGAGTTTATAATAAAAAAGATTTAAGTATTCATATATTTTGTTATTGAAAGTATTGTAAGTATTCTGAAAAGAGATAAAAGGAATTTTGAGCTTTCCCTAAAAATATTATGGTATTATCAAATAACGAAATGGAAATAGAAGTTAAATTATAAAATGTAAATTGTCTGTAAATTTTTTAACAGGGGAAAAATCATTTTGAGATAATTTCTTTCTTTTCATATATTTTTAGATAAATTTAAGTTTATTACTGTGGTTAATAAAATCAATGGTATTCTTTTTTGATCAGTAGTCTTGTAGTCTTTCATTCTGACAAATATACTGCAGGTTTTTTTTCTATTAAAAATCTGCAGTAGATTTATTTTAAAATAAAAGAATTTTTTTATAAAAATTTATGCTTTATTACTTTTTTTGACTGGTATTTTGATGATTTTGCTAATGGCTCTAATGGATATTTAGTAGAAAATATTTTGTCAAGGGAACAGTATTATAAAATATGCTTCTCATTATATTATTACTATAAATTATGAAAAAGAATCGAATAAAAGTTTTGCTTTTTGATTTTTAGTTTGGTATGATTCATAGTTATTGCTAATTATCACTGCAGGATTGAAGATGAAGGAATACCATTTGTTTACTGAATCACATAAGTAAAGAATAATTTACTCAGAACTGAATGTACATTATGTCTACCGTGTACAACATTTTCTGTAAAATTATATTTACCCTTGTTTTTTGTATAAAATAAAGCATTAGATTTAAATTTAATTATTTTTTTATTTTTTTTAAATAAGAGTTTCAATAAATAATTATAAATTTTTAGTGTTATTTATAAATAAATTGACAAATTATTTGCATTAGTATCAATTTTAATCAAGAATATTTTAAGTTTAAAAAAAGGCAATAATGCATTAATTGTATAATAACAGTTTAAGCATAGTTTATTAATAAAGGTAATTTGATAATTGCTTATTCTCCTCTTAATGAAATAATGTAGTGTAAGATTAACTGTGATTTTATTCAAATGTTTGAAGCATGAAGATTTAATTAGTGGTGAATTTAAAACATGAAAAATATATTCACCAATATTTTATTTTTTCATAATATATAACTTATATTACTGAGACATTTTATAATTAATGAACTTTTTGTGTGCAATAATTATATTATTTCTCTCTCAACTTATTTATGAGCAAAATGATTTGTTATTTTTAAAATTATAATATTATTTCAGATAGTAATAAACAAATTCGCAAAAGTGCCAGAACCAGAATTTCCTGGGCATGTTATTTTAGAACAATACCAAGCACAAGTAAGATCATTTTACAGATAATTTTAATAAAAGCAGTAGTATGAATTTAACTTAATAATTAAATATTTGTTGTCATATAATTACAATAAATAATTCTAACTTTGAAATTAATTTTTATTCTTAAATTATACATTAATTATTTAGTAAGGTATCCTAAAAATTACTGAAAAATAATTATTTTTGTCTTTTGATACAAAGTAACCAGAGTCGTGTGTTTATTGTACTAAAACAATTATATTTTTGTATTCATAACTCACATAATATTTAAATGAAAAAAAAAATTATTAGTACCTGAAGAAGAGTATTTTATTTTAATTTTCTCTTTGGGAATACTTCTAAAAACTAATATTTTTAAAATAATATATAGCTAAAAATTCTTCACAACAGTGATTAGCTTATAATTCATTTATATTAAATATATGTATTATCATATTAGGTTGGTGCAGCACTGCGTCCTGCCTTTTCTTCAGATACTCCATCACATATCACTGCTTTTGCTTGCCAGGTAAAAATAACATTAACTGAATATCCTTTAAAATTGAATTTCTTTTTGAATAATGTTTTTATGTTTTAAATAAACTTAAAATGTTTGTTCTTTTAAGTACTTATATTTCATAAACATTCTAAGCGATTTTTTCCCTTAAATTCATAAATATCTTTTAATGTCATAAAAGTAATCAGCTTATTTATCATCAAAATATATAAATATTTTATTGTTCATTAAACATTAACAGTAAACTAAAAATGTTATAGTTTTTCATAAATGCTGTTATAACTTTTCTAATACTTTATGATTTCTTAGTTATTTTTTGCTGATGCTGTTTGAAAATTCAGTGTATAAGTATTATTATTTGGAATAAATCATATGGGATTAAAGCTTTTATTACTCCTTAAAGTTTTTTTTTTTAACTTATAAAATTTTTGCATTTTTAGTTCTCTCCTTTCGTAAAATCTAATGCTTTTAGAATATATTGCACATCTTAACTTTTATTTATAAAAATTCTCACTTGTTAATATTGTTTTTCTAATAAATGACAATAAAAATTAAACACTCAAAATTGAATATTTTTTCATTGAAGTGAAGAGTTTTATCACCTTGAAATTGTGGAATATGAACTTTTAACATACAGTATAATATTTTTTCATATCTATAATGGGTTTTTTTCACTCAAATTTTGCCTCTTATATATTAGTTTGAGATGTACTCTAAATTGTGAGTAATTTACACTTTTTGATTTAAGAAACTATAAAATATAAACCATGTTTATTCCAAAAAGTACTATTGAAAAATTAAAAAAAATTTTATTCAGACTAAAAATTAATTTTGACAAGCTAATGTTTAATATATGAGGATTTTGCATTATGAAATATAAAACATTTCCTTAATTTATTAGTTTTTGTGCTGAAAAATATTAGGTGATCTGTTGTTTATGTAACATAAATGAAAAATTATTATTTTATGTCTAGAATAAATATAAATTTATAAATTATAAAATGTCCCTATATATTAACTTCAGAGAAGATTAAAAACTTTTTTGTATTCACATTTCTATTAAGATTATCATGAACTACATTGCATTATAGCTTAATTGAAGCTTCTTAACTGTAGGTTTGTAGTGCTTGGATTGGCTGTGGTGTTGCTAGAGATCTGAATGACTTGAGGCGAGTGCATCAGTTACTTGTATCTTCTTTAGAAAAGCTACATAAAACTTCTGGTACTTTAATATACAATGAAAGTGCATCTACAATGGAAAAAATTGCAATTTTAAAAGCCTGGGCAGAGGTAATATATTTGTTTGAAATATAAAAAAAAATTATGTTTTTATAATTACAAGTCTATTATTAACTGTGATTAATCTCCTCGAGCATTGTGTTTCATGGTATATTTAGAGATTTTTTTTTTAAATCTAAATTAGATCACTTATTCTTTAAATATGTAACTATTTTTAATTCTTTTAAACATAATGTTTAGCATATATGTTAAAAATATATCACTTAAAAAAGGTTTTTTTGTATATTGTTTGTGTCCACATTTATTTTATCAAAAAGTTTAAAAACTTGATTTACTTTTATTTTATACTCCTTATTGTAGAAATAATTTTAATAAAGGACAACAGTTAATTATATGATTTTCCAGTTTTCTATAAACGTTTACTTTTTTTGCATAAAAGAAACAATATTTCAGAGATTTGTGTAATTTTGAAAGCTATAAAAATGTTAATTGCAAATTTCTCTTTGTGTTTATTTTTTATTTATGTTAATTTGCTTATATTATTAGTATTTTATTCAAAATATTTCTCCTTACATGTTTCAAATGTGATTGTAATATGTTCTATTATTTATTTAGTGATTTAATATTTATATAAATTTCTGACTATAATTATAATAAAATGAAATATAGTATACTCAATATACTTATATTTATACATGCATATATATATATATATATATATATATATATATATATATATATATATATATATATATATATATATATATGTATATAATAACACCTCTGGCCAAATGAAATTGAGGAAAACATTTTATTAACTATTTCCATTAAATAATGAAATAAATTAGCATCAATCTCAAAAATTATAATTTTTGGAATGATATATTGCAAAATTATTATTTTTTTTTCTGCCCTGAATAAATATCATTTAGAATTGTTGATCTAAATTTCCATCTCAAATTTATTTAGTTCATTATATTGTTAGTCTGAGGTATAACATCAATCTATTAAGGATTATTTTTGAATGTTACAAAATTTTATCCTATTGTATTAAATATAGTTAATTGCAGAATTATAGGGAATGATTGCGTTAAGTCCAATTAGTACAAATATCTTAATTTATGTACAGTTCTGTCCTGTTTTGTTCCATATGCTATTTAAAAAAGAAATTTTGTAAGGCAATTTAAAAATTAGTTCTCAACTAATTTCTATTACATGCATCTTGATTAAATTTCCTGTTGACTAGCAAATTTTCTATTAAAAATCTCCCATTATTTCCTTTTGTGCATAAAAAATATCATGCTTTTATTGGAAATTTACCAATTACAAAGGTAATATCCATTTTTTTTTCTGTAAATATGTTATTTTATTTCAAATAAATGTCTCTTTGTAAATAAACACTTCATATATAGTTTAATTTTGAAATTTATATGTTCCTTTTCCACCATTAGGAAAATTATTTTGTATGCTACCAGAGCATGTGCAGTGTAATGACAGACTAATTTATTGAATATATGTTTTTAAAAACAGTTTTATTAGAAATTCTCTTTGAAATTTTTTAAACTGACTAGAATAATATATTTAAAAAATGTATTTACATTATAATATGCTATTATATACTAGTTTACTAGTATACTAGTTTTTTTAACTTTATTATTTACAACATATATGCTAGATTGGGGAAAAAGTAATTAACTCTAAGAATGAATAAAATTATAGGAAGTAATAGTTATGATAGTTATGAACTAATAGTTATGATTATTTTTATATATTTACCTCAATATATAGAGAAATAATTTAGCATAAATAAAATTTTTATGTAGAATATGCATATAGAGTTTCACTAGTAAATAACAAATAATGATTTTGATACCAAAAAAACTTAAAATAGAATTAAAAATTAATTATTAGGTTCTGCAATTGTATTGTTGTATCTTTTAAAAATAGTGATTAGATACATTTAAATAACAAATTAGTTACATTTATGTATTAAACATGTTACATCATTTAGGTTTATGTAGTGGCAATGAAGAATGAAAAAAATAGGAATGGAAATAGTGAAGATCAAGGAAGTTTATTAAAATTGGTTGCACCAGAATTAAATTTATTAAGTACTTATTGGATAGCATTTTTAAAAGACTTTGCTCTTTTGTCTCTTCCTCCAGGTAAGATACATTTATTTTTAATTTTTTTATTTAAAGGAATTGAAAAAAATTATTTGGTTTAAATAAACTTATATATATGAAATTATTGCTTTTCCTAGTTGCAGAAGATAATACTATATGTTATAAAGAAATAAATGTTCAATTTTTGTAAATTTGTTTTGCTTTTTCAAAATAAGCTTGTAAAATTAGTGGTTACATATTCTATCAGTAAAGTAGATTTTTTGTATTAGCTCTTATAGATATGAATAGCAATTTAATATTGTTATTCATTTTAATAAGAGCTTATGTAACAATTATATTGTTGATTGAATCATCAGTTTCATTTGCTTAGTGGGATGATTAATACCACATTGTAACAAAAGTTTTCCAGCAAAAATGTTCTTAATAAAATTAGAAAAAAAACATGAAAACAGTACGAGAGTAATCACTAACCAAATCTATTATTTTCTGCCAATGTTTTGGTCATTCTTCAAAGTTTTTGATGCAGAAACTTAGTGGTAGAGAGATCAAGACAGATCAACTACATTGCTGATGTCCTGCGCAGAATTAAAGAAGCATCAGCAAGATGTAACTGCAAGTATGAAAAAGGTAGAAGCCTGTTTGAGTGATGTCAGGATAAGATGGATGTTGTGAAAGGTTCCATTCAATTTCATGTTAGTGAATGGAGACTTGTGATTCTGCATTAGCTTGATGGAACACAATCTTCTTGTATTGGAATTCAGTTCAACATTTGGATTTGATATCATTGTCAACAGCAATTTGCTTCTCTCTGTACACCTTTTTCTTGATCGTTGTGACTATCACATATCTCAGATACAAAGTATATTTTTGTTAGTCAAATTGTGATTTGTGATGCTACCAACACACTCACCAGGCATAAACCAACCCCCTTTTTGACTTGTGTTGTCCATGTAAGTCCATTTTTCATCACATATGACAATATGATCCAGAATTTTATCCTTGTGTTGATATTTAAACAGATTTGTGCAAGCCTGAGCATGCCTGTTTTTATTTGCTTGAGTCAGCTCATGCAGCGCCCAACCATTAAATATGTATGTCAAGTAAGGCATAGTGTGACTAATAGATGTAGCATTAATGTCTAACTTTTTTCGTTTGCTTTTGAGTGGTTGACTACTGATTTTCTGTCACAAATTCTCACAAGTAGGTCTCATCAACATTAATAGGGCTGCAAAGGTAAATTGTTTATGCTGACGATATTAGTTGTGGCAGAAATCTTTCATCACAACCCAATATTTCAGAAATAATATAAGGGAATACCAATTCATATAATGACTAAATAGTTGATAAAACTGATATTTCAAAGACCAAGGAGTATTATTGTTTTTTATTGTTATGCAAAAAAATTGAAGTTATGATAATTATGCAATTCAGATTGAAATTAATTATATAAATTTTAAGACACTACTTAAACTATTGACATTAATACAAATGAAAATAAAGACCTCCCACAGCAAATTGTAAATTTTTGTAATCATTTATATTCATATTCTTCCTTCTATATTAATTAAAGTACATACTTTTACCACTTTTTGGTATGTTTTTCTTCGATTGTAGTTGATTTGTTGACCAACTGTGACTACAGAGTACATTGTCACATTTGTAATTTTTATCAATTCACCATTATTGCTTATTCTTGATTCACCAGTTATACTCTTTTTTCACTACATACATCCTCTTTATAAATTTTAGTTTTTATAAGCACTGTTCTTGTAATAAGGTATAATCATGTAGAAAGTAAGAAATTTTTTTTTACTTTCACGTTGAGGCTTGTAAGTTGTTGTTACAACTGTTTCATATATGTTTTGCAATTTGCTGAAGTTTATTGTTTGAACAAGACATATTATTTACGAATTATTAGGAAAATGAAAAATGTATAGTTGTTACGATAATGAAATAAAGAAATTGTATAATTAATTTGTGTTAGAACATTTCTTCGTAGTCATTTGAAGGAGTAGTTGTGTAAAAATTATTGATTGAGCAAAATTTTTTAAACATAATTAAAATTCATGCTTTATTAAAAGTTTTAAAACAAAAAATATACAAGCAACTTATATATTACTGTGGGATAATTTTTTTCAGAATACTTAAATTTATTTTAGTTGATAAAGTGTGAAAATAATTTATTTCTAAAATTTTCTGTTAGGACATTTAAAGTAAGGAGATTACATTTTCTATAGAAAAATTAAGCAGTTATTTGGACTATTGTGGTATAGGATTCTACAAAGATTTCAAATAATTTTAATGCTTTATTGCTTAAAATTCATATTTTAGAAATAGTATTTTGCAAAATATCAGAACCAGACAATAATGCTAATAATATTTACAATAAATTTGCAATATTAACTTAATATTAGCAAACATGATGCTACTTTAGTCTCTTGAAAATTTATTTTGTAATATTAGTGTAAAAGAAATATAGTCAACAAATTATCCTACATAAGATAATATTTTACATAAGATCATTATTGCATCTTGTGTAAAATATTATCTCTTAGTTTTTTTATGACTGAAAAACAATATTAGGGTCCTAAAATGGATCATTTTTCAGTAAATGTTTTGAAATATTTTATACAGTAACTTTTTTTTGTTTATTCTTTCAAAATATTAATATAAAGTTTTATTTAATTTTTGTACTTGGATTTCATTGGTGACAAGTAATTGAGCTTTTTAAAACAAAAGGTTAATGTTTTGCTTTCATTGTTGTTGATCTGTTGGAAAATAATTACAATTTTTTCTTTCATTTTATCAGTTTTTATGATAACATCTTTAAAAAATGTGCTGCGAAATATGGTGTGAAAATGCTTTATTTAAACAAAATTTTAGCATTTTGAATGTCCATTTACATACATGTGTTGTCAATAGTTCCACACTTTTTTAGCCTTTAAATATTATTTATTTTTATCAGAGAAAGGTTATTTGTGAATATAATTGTTTATGATAAAATATCTTTTAATGCTGAAAAGTATATTTTTATGTACTTTTTCATGAATCAAATTTGCAAATTTTTTATGTTTTTAACTTTATTTTTCTTATGTGACCTGGAAATTCTGTAGTTATATGAAAGTTGCATAATTTTGCTTAGAATTATTAAAAATAAATAATATACTTTATTATTGTTTATAGTTTTAAGGTTGATTAATTCTTTCAGAATTCCGATCACAATTGCCACATGAAGGAGGTGCCTTTTATAGTTCTGATACCATGGATACTGTACGCAAATTTTATAGAGATGCTTGGCCTCCAGTTTTAAATGCATTAACTCTTTGGCTTTGCAATGGGGGATTTGAAGAGAATGATATCACTAAAGTCAGTAATTTACCTCATAATTTACATTCTTATGTGAGGCAAAGTAATAAAAGCTTAGAAGAGGTTAATGCAGATCTTTTCCATCTAGTGTTCGGTAAGTTAATTTAATTTTCCTATAATTCATTATGATTCAATTTTTGTACTTTTTGTAAAACTTTTGCAAATTTATAATAGGAGTTAATAAAAATAATTTGTCAAAAAATTATTAAAATGACTATGTTGCTTTGGTTTGTGAAAAAATATTTCATTACTCTATATTCTTTATATGAATTGTTATTATTTGCCATTTTTTTTCATTAATGTAACATAAATGAAATTCTCGTTTGTTATTTGAATACTTAAAATGTAAAATTAAAAATGTAGGAAAACTTATTTAGATACTTTAAAGTTTTGAAAAAAATCAAGTATAAAAAAGAACTTCTTATTGATTTTTTTAAAATTTATTGAAGAATATTTTATAGTTATCTTTCACGAGAAAGCATTTTTAAAATTTCTTGACTAATGTATCTGTTAGTGTATTAAAACTTATATTAATATCAAAAGATATTTTTTCTCATAAAAATTAAATTATATTCATTTTAATTCTTTTAGGGTATTTGAGTTCAATCAAATTGAAAATTCTGCATTATTTCTTGCTTTATTTGTAAAAAATAATTTTATTGTTTTGTTTAAGAAAATATATAATTATACTTTTGTATATATTTAAAATTAACTTATAATTTAATATGTATAATTACCTGTATTTATGTAATAAAACTTATAAGTTTCATGCAGCATTTTTTAAACAAATAACAAAGATTTATTTTATTCATATTTCATGATCTTATTGTATGATTTCATAAAAGCTGTCTGGGATTTTTAGATATATGCAAATAAATTTTGATTAAAAAAAATTTTTTAGATATTTTTTTCACATAAAATATTTGTGTAGACTAATAATACTTTTCCAATGCCTTATCATTATTTTCTATTTTTTTTTTAATATCATTTAAAGATATGCATTATATAATAATTTTCATTTACACTTTCAATAATAAAGTTAGAAATAAAATATTATCGCAGTACTAAATTTTGTTTAAAATCAAAGCGCTATTTTTTTAAATAAGATTTCATTTTGTTTAACAAAACAAGTTAATTTTTTTCCTAAGAGTTTTAAAGTTTTTTTATTAAAATGAAAATACAATTCCCCTTTATTCATTAAACTCTTTGGTACTTTGTAAAATAGGCTTTAAACCTTAATCTTATTTTATAGATTAAAAAATATTCTGTTTTGGATTATATTCAAATCATTTTATTTGTTGGCCAACTATTTTCCATTCATTATTTTCAATTTAATTGATATCAATTAATTTTATATTATTCTTTTTGTCACATTAGTCCACATTAGCAAAAATTATTTATTCCCCCTTTTTTTAAATTTACAAGTGTCAGTAAACAATATGAAGTGATTAACTTCTAATCATTCTTTTTATTTTAGTTCATTATTCTTAATATACTTTCTATAATTGAGGAAAATTTACTAATATATAAAAATATACTGTACAAGTAAATATCAATAGATACTTTTAAAAATATGAAATAGAAGAATTACTGTTTTATTGTTTTCTAATAATAAATTTTATTCAGAAACATATGTATTAATTACTTCTTACAATTATTTATATTATGAACAATAATTTTCATTTATAATGTATATGAGTTGTAAAAAATAGTTAATACTTGCATTTGTGAATTCAATTATTCTTATCCTTAATTTTAATTTTTATTTTATTTTAGGAATATGCCTTGAATCATTATGTAGTCATTATTCTTCATCATCTCATGATTGTGTCACAATATGCCTCAATTCATTCATTCAATTATTCTCTCATCCTCTGCCTTCTAAAATATTGGGCCAAGACTCTCAATTATCCATTGAATTGGCAAATGTGTTGCATAGGTAAAAAATAACTAAAATTATTCTCTTTCATTATAATTTCAAGATTGCAGTTTTAAAATTAACTGATTATAATTTAACTATTTAGTTATTAAAAATTTATATGTACTGCATCAAAATATATATAGAAATAATAATACCTGTTGTATTATGTTGATACCTGAAGTTATACCTTCTATAGGTAATTAATAATTTCCAAGTATCAACAGAATTTGTTTAATACTGTAATTATGGGTCTTTTTCCTGTAAAATAGTATTTGACAAAAAAAATACAGCTTTTAATATCAGTATTTATGGTAGATAATA
The DNA here is from genome assembly GCA_026290005.1 of Latrodectus geometricus. Classification (NCBI taxonomy): domain Eukaryota; kingdom Metazoa; phylum Arthropoda; class Arachnida; order Araneae; family Theridiidae; genus Latrodectus; species Latrodectus geometricus. The sequence continues at coordinate 14,837 of JAPDSC010156753.1, read as the reverse complement.
AAGTAGTACACTTAATATTATTTATGATAAGTAAGGGTTAAAGAAATATTAATAGTGATTATTATTCCCTTAAATTTAAAGTCTAGGCAGTATGATTACAATTTACTTATACAAGCTGATTTCCATTTTTATATTTCATGCAGATTTTTAACACATTTTTTATTTTAATCTATAGTATAAATAAATTAATTTGTTTTCCTCCAATATTGAAATATTTATTAATATTAGCTATATACATTATATACTTTTATGGGTAATTTATATCACTTTTAATTTTTTGCAGTTTTATGTGAAAAGGCAACATTTCTTTATTTTATTATTTGAACGCATAAATATCTCAATTCACTTTAATTTAATCATTAATAACTAGACTAAACATGTGAATTTAATTTTTGTGAAATTTTTTTTCTTTCAATTAAACATACTTTTTTTTATCCCGATTAATAGAAATCTCATTAAACATATATGAACATTAAGTTTACTTAGTACTATTGTTGAAATATTATGTATGTATAGTTGTTGAATCAACTGAAAAGAAATTTACATATCATAATTAAAAAGTATTTAGTAAATTTTCTCATAAAATGTAAATTTTACATTTTGCATATTTTTGATTTCTATTATCTTTTATTTCTGTGTTAATGTATTAAATTTACATATTAAATATTTGTTATTTAATTAATAATGAAAAAAGACATATTATTCACGTGAGTATAATTTTTTATATTAATTAATTATTATTATAATATTTATTATTTTTTTTTATTTTGTGTACATTTCTTATTTTATTTACGATATAGATTACTGCTTACAAGAGAAAATCTTGAGACTCAGCTTTCTATTTTAAAAGTCATGCAACTTCTTGTGTCTTCTCACAAAAACTTTATTGATAGTGAAAGAAAAAAAGAATTAAAAGGTAACGTATAAATTTTTCATATCGTGTTATAGAAAATTGAATGTGCTTAAAAATAATTATTTTTATTTATAATAATTAAGAGTTAAAAAATGAAAGTTTTATTTGAATTTTTTTATTAATAATTAGTGTAAATGTTTTTACTCTTTAAGTTTTTTTATATGAAAAAGTTTACATTTATTTGAGTGTTTTGAAATCTTACTAATTTTTGCATACTTTTGAAAAACAATTTAGTTTAAGGAAAGAATTGTCTATTTTGTCTATAGTTTAAGAATATTTTTATCATGACTGGATATTTTATATATATTTTTTTAAAATGTCTGTTTATGTTTATTTTATTTTCAAATAAAAAAATTCATTAAAAATGGAACTACCATTTTCTGATTAGTTTTGTAATTGCATTTTTAATGTGTTTGTTAAATCCATGTTTCTTTTTAAAGTGTTTCGTGTATTTTTAGAATTTATTTTTTCAGTTTTTAAGGTTTGAAATTTAAAGACTTTTTTTAATGAAATTTTTAATGGTTATTTTGTATTAAAAAAATCATAATATTTTCTACAATTGAGGGTTTTTCATAAAATTTTTCGAAGTACTGATTGTTAAAACATTTTATGCTGGATTTAAATTTTGAAAAATATTTTTAAACTATAGACAAAATAGATTTAAGGAGATTTCAGAGATAACTAAAAGTATCAATACTTTTTTTTAAAGTAGGCCATGAATATTTCCAAAATATGACGTTGATTATCATCATGCTGTTTGACTTATAAAATCAGTGGAATCAGCAAATCAAAATGTCAATAGCTCAAATATAAAATGTTACTTTATTAATGTGCTACATTGGTTTTAAAATTTTTGATTTCACTTTTAAAGGAAACTTGTTGAAATGACTTAATGGTTGTCTTTACAATTTTTGAGCAAAGTTTGGACGTTTTTTCTCCATGCATGTGTTTAGTAAACAGTTTAAACAAATTTGAAGAGTTAATTAGGAATTTTTTTATACAATGATTGATAATTTTCATTTATTGAAATATTAGTTTAAATGATTGTAATTTGAATTATTTAGCGCACAAAAATTTTATATTATACTTTTCACTTGTTTTTAATAATAAAAAAAGAATACTTCTGTTTAAAAAGTATTAAAATGTATTCTCATATTTCAGCTTTTAGATGTATAATCTCTTTTAAAAAGAATATTTTGAATGTTAAACAGTTAATTTATAAAATAATAAAATGACCATATATTGTTTTATTAAAAAAATATTTGAGTTTTAGGAAAATTTTATTTAGAGGTTAAAAAGTGCATTAAAATGCTTCCATTTGCTATTACAATATTAAAAAAATTCTTATTTCTGGCATTTTTTTATTGAAGTTGTTATTTTTTTTATGTAAAAATATTCATTTTTATTCTTAATAATGTTATTACAAAATATCTTTACGTAATTAAATCTATAATAGTTGTATTTTATGAGGTAAAATAATTTTTTATAAAGAGTGTAAAGTATTTGTAAATTTTCATAATTTTATTTCTATATCAGTCTTTATAAGTTTCCTTAATGTTAATCAAAATAAGTTTGAATAAAGCAAGAGTTAGATATTCAGAATCAGATAGAACTTAAAATATTTGACAATACATTTATTGTATTTATTAAAAATTACAGTATGCATATTAGAGTAATTTCAATGTTTATCTCTTTATTAGGAAGGAAATGAAATTATTATAACTGATTTTAGATTTTTCTCTTCATTTTTAATGAGGAGGGGGGGTGGACTTAAAGAAATACTTAGAAAGAAATCTAAAATATGAACTAAAGGGTTTTTTCCTGTATTTTGAATGCATATTGCATTAACATATCAAATACTAAAAAAAATTTATTACTTTAATGGATGTTGTATAACATCCATGAACTTGAAATTTTGATTTCATAAAACAATTTAAAATTTTATGTAATTAAATCATTTGATAAATCTGTTGAATTTGAGAAATCACATTGATATTCATACCTATTTAAAATTTTTATGTAATTTTATAAATATGTAATTTCAACAGTTGAAATATTTGTGATTTTATATTCTATTTTTGTCACTAGTTATTCAAATTTATTAATCATTTGATAATGTATTAATAAGAATAGTTTTTAATTGTTCAATCTTGAAATCTAAGTATTAAAATCATACATGAAACTGTGAAAAAATTAAATTCAAGTACTTTGTGTATTCATCAAAATTATGTTTTAAAAGATGTATTAAATTATAAATAATACCCAGAAAAAAACTAAGTAAGCAAAATAATATTTTTGAAGTTATTTATTGGTTTTTCAGAAATTTAAAAAAAAATAAGTTAATAAACTTTTTATATTTAAATCTAATATTAAAACTTTTCTAGAACTTGCTCCTGCTAATCAAGAACCAAAAGACCTCAGTAAAGAATTAGCATCTATTGGTGAAGGTGGAGAAAATGGAATTATCATGCCTGAAAAATCTGTTGTATTTTCATTGTTAGAAAATTGCTTGTGCCTTATAGTACGTCAATTGCCACAAATTAGCCCATCTTTAGCTAGTAGTACTGGTACCATTATACAGAACTCAAAATGTGTTAAAGTAATTACTAAAGAATGTGCCCCACTGATATCTGCAACTTTACAAGTTCTTGTGCAGCTTCCTTCATTATGCTCATATGCAGGTAATAAATTTTAGATTTTTCTTTTTTTCTGATGATAACATTTGTTTTCATGTATAATTATTTTGCCAGCATTAAAAATATATGTATGTGCACTAATTATATATACTTAATTTTGGGTTGCATATATATAATATATATTTTCCATTAAACATAATTTTTCCATTATAAAATGGTAACTTATTAGAAAATTAAAATATATATAATAATTATATTTATGTCTATTTTAATTTATATACATGTAATTATTAGCATGAAAATACTGTATCTTATTTACAAAGACTTTTATTGAGTATATTGCTGTTATGTTTGAAATTTATTAATAAAATGAGTTGGCAATCTTAAATTTGATTATAATTATAATTAAGAAATTTACTATTACTGGTAATAAAATAAAGATTTCATCAAAGTTTATTTGACTTTCTTACAATTTGTTTTGCTGGTTTAAATTGAAATTTTTTTTAAACTAATTAAATAACTTTTCAATTTTGAAAGTGAATTTGAATTCATTTATTATGAATACTATAAGATTTAGTTACTGCAAACATTACTAATTACATTATAATTTATTAGATGAAATTTTAAAAATGTAATGAAATATTCTCTAATCTAACAGACAATTTTATAATTCACTGTAAAATCAATATAGAATAAAACTACAATTATCTAAATCAGTTGGGACCATACCCTATTTGAATAATCAAAATTTGAATAATTGAATTTTTTAAAAATAAGGCTTTATTGTATGTTGAAAATAGAAGAATAATACATATTTTTAAGGAAAAAGAACTTTTAATAAGTAAATGGAAGGCAACACTTTTATATATTAAGGTACTTACGAGTGCTGTATATTAGTATAGTATGTGCATACTGTACTGTAAATGAAAGCCAATGCTTGCTAAACATCTTGTTCAGAGTAATCTGTTTCTAAATGGCCAAGTATCTTATAGGCTAGACAGTAAGAAATTGCATATAGTCAAACACAGGCTAATGCTCCATCCACTTGCCTAGTTTCAAGGCCGGCAAATGCTTCTTTAACTGATGGTTTTGTGTCTGCTTCCACTTAAAGGTTAACTTCTCTCTTGACAGCTAAACCTTGTGCTAGAAAACCCAACCAACTAACTCGTCAACTAAATATGGAGCTGGCAACCAAGTGGTTAGCATTCTGATCCTCAGTTCAACAGTTTGTGGGTTTGAACCCCACCTTTGGCATGGGATGTTTGTAGTGGTTTGGATTATTTCAAACTGTATGTCCCTGTCTAATTAGCCTTCCTGTTCAAAAAATGACTTGAGCAGCAAATCAAACCAAAGTGACATTTAAAGAAACTAAATTTTAATATTTTTAAATTTTTCATCAATTTAGTTTAGATTTGAAACTTTATGATCTATTATTAATTGAAATTCATAAATGTGTGTTAAACAAAATTATATATATATATATATATATATATATATATATATATATATATAATGAAATATTGCAAATTTCATGCATAATATTTATTTCATTTTCTTTTAAAGCATCTGCTGGTGTAGTTGCAGTTGTAATGCATTTAATTGTTGGTGTCTTGAAAGAAATAAATTCTGATCAAATTGCGAACCTTCAATCTTTTATCCAAAGCACACTGGACTGCTTGAGAGATTTATGTTCAAATCCAATGGCAAAAAATGTGGCTTGCAAGAAAGACTGGATTTCTCTTCTTCAAAGTGGATTGGCACACATTACTCATTTCTCACAATCAGGTATGACCAAATATTTCATTAAGGTTCTGAATGTTTTAAAATCTTTTATATTTCAATGTATTCCCTTACTACATAAAAATTATTTAAATTAATAAGCTTTATATTATATTAATTTTTTTAAGTACTCACAAGGGAACATTTAAGTGAGATTTATTGAAATTTTCAATTCAGTGAAAACCTTGCGAAGTTCCAAGTGTCTTTTGGTTCTACGAAACTAATTTTGCTTAAATGAAATATTTATTTCACTGAATCATAATTTTTTTATTATGGGGGTTTCTTTAGTAGAGAAATAATATTCTTTATATTGTCAATTTTAGTGACAGTAATATACCAGTGCTTTTATAGTTTTTCATGTATACAACTATATATATTTTAAGCCAGTGATTCTCAACCACTGTGCTACTGCACTTTTGTGTGCTGCTAAATTTCAAAAATGTATACAGTAAAATTTATTGCTGATCTTTATAATGAATTTACAACATTTTGCGTATAAAATAATACAAATTTAAAATGATCTGCAAGTATCCAATCTATCTGGGAACTAATATGTTTTAATCTTCATCAAAATCTAGACACTTGTATGCAAGTGAAAGAAGAATCATTTGATAAAACCTCATCTAAATCCTCATACAACAAATTGTCTTCTGTACCATTCATTGCATTACTAATATCACTTCTAAAGCTATTTAATCACTGTCTGTCTTATATAGGTTCTGTAGGATTTTTTTACTGTGAGTTGCTTTTCAGAAATTCTCGTCCTAAGTTTGCATATTTTTTATCATTTTCTCAGTTTTTGGAGACTTGAAATGCCTCTCTGTTGCCCTGTTTCAATGTTCTTTAGCATAAGTAATCAAATATAGCTTGTATGTCATAGCAATATGGACATTGTTTTTGAGTCCTAACCTTCCAACAAATCTTAGGAAATTGAACAGTAGAAATTTCACATACTTAAAAAGTCTTTCTCAAAAATTATTAAGATTAAACAAACCTAGCTGTGATTGTTAATTACAATATTTTTACATTAACTGAATTCAACATAACTGTAATATTTTCATATCCTGCAAGAAAACAAGAAATATTGTATTATGAATAGAGAAAATTTCACAAACTTAATGTGCATTAGACATCCCATATTTTATGCCTAGTTTCAATTGAAAAAAGTCCATCTTATATGCTGACAAAAACAGTATGTATTTTAAACAATCATTTTACATTTCATCATGAGAAACAAAAAAAAGGAATTTTTTTGTAGTTCTATTGACATTTTTATGATACGTAAAAATTGTGTGATATGTTGTGTTTATATATCTAAATTTTATGAATTATCTTGATTTTCAATTTTTTTATGACAAGTTGTTTTGTATTCTAAAAAACTGAATAAATTCTAGGTTCAAATCCAAGTGAAGTTGATGAATTCATAGCTGTTTCCACCATCAGTATCTACATCACATCAGCTCCTAGAGAAGTTGTGTGTACTCCTAATTTACGCCAACATTGTATTAATACATTTAAGCATGCACTTCAGCAAGATAATACTATGGTGAGCAATGTTATTATTTTTAATAAGCACAGCATTTATAGTCTTATTGGTTATTCAATAAAATTTATTGTACTATCAATTGTCAGGCATTTATTCAATGATTTTTACCATTTTTATTTTATTTTTATTTTTGTCTGTTAATTGTTTGACCAATATATGTTTGCAAGTATATTTCATAAAAAATTTTTCTATATATTTATTGTTGGACAGATGGATATGAATATTAGCTTATTTGAGCATTGAATTACATTGAAATCTGCTTTTAAACTTAACATGTTTTTTTTTTCTTTACTTTCCTTCAATTCTTTCAAATTTGTATGTAGATTTTAGAATTAGATCAATTTATTTTCTAATCTAGATGTTATTTTAAATTTATACACTCTTAAACATAGGATGTTTTCCTTCAGTTAGGTTTTTATTTACAAATTCTTTATATTATCTGATTTGAAGTAGAGAAAATTTTTATCATATAAATATTGATTATTAGTAAAATATTCAGTTTCACATTTTAGAAACAATTCCTCAAAAGTAAATATTTATGTTTTTTAAGTCATACATTCAAATTTTATCTTAAATTTCAATTTAAAAGATATAATAAGTTACATTTTGCCTATGTATTTTTGATAGGTTCAAGTGAAAGCTATATCTTGTCTCCAGTTTATATTTCTTCATCAAGATATGGTAGTTATTGGGCCGTACATCTATGCATTGTGTCCTAAACTGATAGAATTAATCGGTCAGTTTTCTTCAGAGCTGATTTCCCAATCAAATTTTCCTGAAAATAAACTCTTGTCTGTAAAGGAATTAATTAAATCATTGAAAGTCCTTGTGGATATTGCTGCGAATGATAAAAGTAAGTACTATTAATGTCAAGTGAAAATATTTTATCAAAAAATTATTTTCTGTATATCTGTTCCTGTTAAGTAGTGAATTTCATATTGCATTGTATTCATATGTTCAATTAATTTATTCCAACTTTGTTACCAGTTAGAGCATTTTTATACTTATTAAAAACATCTGTTATTCATCGAAATATTTATGACTCAGATTGGAATATTCTTCTTGCAGTACTAAAGATAAAATTTTGTGTCAGTGCATTTGTGTTAAGTGAATTCAATGACAAAATATGCATTAAAATATTTCAATGCTTGTTTACTATACTGAAGTCCTTTTTAATTGCCATCTTCAATTTCACTATTAAATTTAATGTATGGTTTAGTTTTTATTTAATATTTAGCACTGTTTAATATATTTTGGATGTTCTAATAAAGAATTATATACAAGTGAAATTTATGGTAACATTTATTAATCAAACCAAATGCAGTATTTTACTTTTTGGTCAAGCTATCAACTGAGATTTTAGGAAACTGATATGTGGTTCAATAGTTAGTGGAATCTACTCCTACCACATCATTGGATATAAAATGCTTTGAAGCCCATTTTAAATCTAACTTGTGGTTCAATCAGCTCTCGTGTACAAAATGAAACCTTAGAGTAAAAAATCTGTATTAAAACTTATTCTTTTTTGGAATTATTTTAGAAAATAAATCTTCAGATGAAAAGAATAAAAACCTTAATACAACCATGACCAAATTTATTAATTATTTAACAAATAATATATATGAAAGAGACCATGTATTTTATTTGATCCAAAGAATGTCTTAATTGTCTATAATAAATTTTTCATGTTTTTCATAGGTGTTACATCATTATATGTAAAAATTAATTCAACTTGCATTATTTTATAATGTAATTGAACTTATTAAATTAGTTATTAAATAAGTTGCACTTATTTGATATAAAATATTGTTATATAGGTTTTTGAATTATTTGTCTCTAATTACCATAGTACTTACATTTTGTATCTGTAACCTTCATTAATTGCTGATCTATTAATACTTACCACATTTATTTTGTACTTGCCAAGTATGTTTATGTTTTATCATATTAACATATTTACATTTTAATACTTATCATATCTAATCCGCTCTGATAATTATTCTTTTCAGAATTGTTGATTATGGGACTATATGTACCTACACTCGTTACCCTATTAGTAGATCCTGAGTCATCGAAAACTGCATCAGACTCCAGAACCATTGTTCACCAGTGTGCTTTGCAACAACTCATGAAAATTGGACCACAGTACCCTCACGAATTTCGTACTGTTGTCAGTCGAAATTTAAGACTCAAAAGTCACATAGAAAATTGTATAAGAGCAGCTCAGATAGGTCAGAACAGAGACAATCTTTCTGATACTGGGTCTCAATCTAATGCCCAAACGACTTCCCCAACAATTAAACTAAAAACAGATTTTAGTAATTTTAACAGATAAAAAGATACTGAAACATAAAACAAGTTTTTTTAGTGGTGCTATTTAATGATATAGGTTACATTGTTGTTCCTTCTAATCACAGCTATTTGTTATAAATTCCTAAAATAAATAGAACTTAAAAGTAATAATTCTTAGAAAAGAAGGTCAGCAATCAGTTCTAACAATTATTATTAAAAAAGATTTTGTTTAATTTAAATATGAAGTAATAATGAATTTTTTTTCTATTAGTAAATTCTATTGCTTCTGGAATATAACATATTAAAATTATTTGAAGAAAATGAATTTTATTTTTGATGAAATTTAATTAGTCTTATTAAGGCTAATTGGAATAATAAATTTGCTTTTTTCAACTATTATATAATTATTATCTAAAAAGTATTTTTTGCACTTAAAAAACATCCTCCTAAAATAAAGGACCATGTTAAAATAAAAAAAACATGGTCCTTTATTTTAAAAATTAAAAGCACTAATGAGTCAGATTATCTAATGGGACTTTCCTCATATTACATTTATTTTATGAAAATAAATCCAAATAAAATTTAGAAAGTAAAGTACTAGTCACCACAACAAAAACGATTACTTGATTTATTTCATGGTATAGAAATTTTATTCCATATATTCCTATTTTTCTTAACTTTAATATTGTTCTTTTAATATATGTAGCAATATTTTGTGTTGTAAGCTATCTTTTATAATTTTATATATTTAGAATTATGTCTATGTGTTAATTATAGGTTCACATTTTAAATATTTTTGCCTTAAATATAATTTTAGTTAAAAAAATTATTTATATTCTACATTATGATTGTGCTTTTTCTATTAAAAGCTTTTTATTTGTTGATTTGTTGGTGTTATATTTATTTTTTGTGTCTTGTTTAACAAATTATTTTTTGTTTTTTGTTGCTTATTTATTGATTAGTATCAATGTATTTAAAATAATTTTAGATAATTTCATTTTATGTTTTAATTGAAAGCGTCATGTAAGAAAGATCAATGCAAATTGGATTTATGTAAACATATTTGTTTTCTAGCTGATGAATTGTATTATCTTAATCTTTATATATTTCTAATATATTTATTTGTAGTGATATTTTATATATTTATATTTTTAAGAAAATTTTCATGTATACAAATTATTAATGTTTTGTTTTTTTGTGTCGCAAATTTTGTTACAGTAAACCAGAACTAATTATTCACAATAATTAAAAATTTGCAATATCCATTTTTTTAATATCACTATTTATTACTTACTGAATTCAGTTTTATTATAGCATATTTACAGTTTTAATTAAAAATTTGAAATTCATTTGAAACTTTTTCAGATTATCACTGAAAAATATAATTTGCAATGCTCAGCATTTATGTTTTAATTTGAAAGTTTCTTAATTTTATCAACTTTATTTTATTAAGTTATAAGAAATAAAGTATCTATTAATTTTTTCATTGAATAGTTGAAAATACTTATTGTTTTTATTATTTGAAAAATTTATAAATTTAAAGTTTCTTTTTCTGGTACATAAAAGCAAATATACTTTTAACTGTAATTATCAGTTACAGTTCAGTTATTGTAAGTGATCAGTTGGGAAGTTTTATTTTAAACTATATATTGCAGAAAATTAACTTAACTGTAATTATTAGTTACATTACAGATATTGTAAGTGATCAGTTGGGAAGTTTTATTTTAAATCTATATATTGCTGAAAATTCTCTATAAGTAATTGAAATTTATTTAGTTAAATAGGTGTTCAGATAATGTCAAATAAAAAATTCATTGTAATAGATGGTTTTGATTAATAGTTAGTCATTGTAATGTTTGAAGACATTTTATTTAGGATAAACAGTTTTTTTAAACTTATCAGTCTAGCTTTCTCACTTATTTTATTTATATAAGTGATAAAATATGGTAACAAAATTATACTATTAATAGTAAATTATTTAAATAAGTTGATGATTATAATATTCTGTGACCAAACTGAAATATAGTAGATAATCCAGAATCACAAAATTGTTATAAAAAACTGTTTCTTTTTATTTACCTGGTATTGATTTCGGCAAACTGAAAGCTAAATGGTTAGTGCTCAACTGTTTGAGAATTCGATTGTGACCTTGGACATGGATGTTTCCAGTTATTCAAAATTCACTTTAATTTCAAATCCTAAATTAGTTTTTGTTTGCGAATTGTGACTGTAGGTCAGCATTCAGGCTTATTGATTAATATTTTTTTTATTCTTCATCATTGTTCCTCCCATATGTTCTCATTATTTTTACAAAAGATATTGTCAAAATTAATGAACCCTGTTTTTGTGGCAAACCCAAAAACAATTTATTTTTATTAATTTAGAATAAAAATGTAACATTTATTCTTCATTATTTTAATATCAATATTAATTTGTTTTGATGCTTCCGTTAAAAAAAAAAGTTTTAACTAAGGTTAATTTTTTTTTAATTAAATGAGCTAGAAAATTCTCTATATGCTTTTTACTGTTATTTTCCAACATCATCCATATCATACATTTGTCTCAAGAAAAAAATGGCTTTCTCCCCTGACAAATTCTTGGATTATTTAAGTTTTGTTACAAGAAAGGACTTGTTAACCACTCTAACCTATGTGTATGTTATAAACGAGGTACACCATCCATTGCTTAATAATAGCATGATGAATGGGTAATATATTGTTTCGAGAAGAAATTTTTTACTATCGCAGATTGTGATAAATCTAACACTGTCTTAACTTAATCAAAATATGATTTTCATATCGATATTGATTGTTTTTGTTAAGGCAACTGTAACTCTCAGCTTTGTGATAAATAAATAAATACAATGTAAATTGCATTGTCTTGAAAGCTTGACTGTGATCAGAGTTCAATGAAAGGAATTTCTTACTACCTGTTCAATAATGAAGCTATTATAATACAGGAAATGATCTCATTCGCTGAATATTATTACAGATTTTTTCAGGCATCCATTCAATATTGATTTCATATTAACATTTTAATATGTCATATTATAACAATGGAAAATAAAGTAATGGAATGTTCCTTTCTATCTAATTAAATTATTTTGAAAACTGAGATTACCACTGTACTAATCAAGTATATTTTCCAAATTTAATTCAACCCTAGTAATAAAATGTTCTCAAAACTAACTGAAAATGTAATTCTTAAAAAAATACTGCAATTAACATATTTACAAAGACGATTTTAAAGCTTATTACCAAATTTTTTTAAAAAAGATTCAAATTGAATTTTTATTCAGGCTTTAAATAGTTGTAATTTTTATTTATTTCATGGAATGAGCATTTTTAGTTCCATGAAAATATTTTAAAATGTAAATAATTTTTTGCTTAAATTTTATGTTTAGTCAGTGATACTATAACAATCAGAACAATTTAAGAATTAATTTCAGGTGTTTCCAAAAATATTTTGACCTGATAATTATCTAATTTTGCCTGATTTATATAGATGAAATATGTTGTTAGGAAGATTGTTATGCAGTCAGTAATTTTTTGCTACTATGAAAAATAACAATGATATTATTTTAAAATATTTTATAATTGCGATTACTATAAATAGTACATATAATTATTAATGAGGGAAAATATGAATCTCAATTAACCAATCTTGAATTAAAATGTGTAATTTTAAATATATTTTATTTTCCTTTTGTTTTTTTGATTCTGTGTTTTCTCTTGAAATTAGACAACTTTTAAGTAAATTGAAGAATTTTTTCATATTTCTGAATAACCATTACGTTTTAAAAATGTAATTATTTTATTTTATTTAAGGTTTTGTAGCTACAGTTATTGTATTAAATGAAATGTGTTTGTTTTGTTAGCACTGTTTATATTTTTTATTTTTTTACATTAACTAGATTACATAATTGTTAAATATCTGAATAATATTGATTTTTTCTACTTTATTAAGACTTGTTTTATTAATTTTGTATACTTAGTTTTCAATATCTATTATTGCAAAGATTAAAGAGAGGAAGACAACCGTACACTTAATACTTTTTTGTTCCATTAACTTTTATCAGCTTGATGAATATGTCATTAAAATGCTTCATATGCCTTATTGGGTAATTGTAAAATTTGTTATAAAAATATTTATACTGAAATTTTCTCTTGTGATTGTGATGTAATTTGTGTTTTCAATGTAATTTAAGAATTAATATATGATATGTAATTTTAAACGAAAATTAAAAGATGTATTTTTATATTGTTTTTATTTTATTAAAGTATTTAGATATTTCTATGTATATTCTATGCAGACAGTTTGATTAGAATCCAAAACATACTATTGTTCATAATTTACAGATACTTTGACAATTTTGCTATTTAAGGAATTGAATAATTATATATACATATTCAAATGAAAATATGAGAATTTTTGACCGACATTAAATGGCATTAATATATATGCACATATTAATTTGACTTGGATTCAAAAACACAATATAAAAAACTAGTGCATCGTTTTGGTTTAGTGTTCTTCTATTCATGTTCTGTGTTATTATAATTGAAACT
>JAPDSC010156749.1:0-15340 GCA_026290005.1 Latrodectus geometricus | reverse complement strand
GTAATTTTACTATACAATGCTTGATTATCTTCTATTCTGAAATATTTCTTCATAACTAGGAGATAGAATAAATGGAAGTTTATTCATAAATTTATAAGTTTCGGATTATTTCTATCATGATTTTTACTTTTACATTTTATAAAATTTTAAACATTAAAAATAGAAGCAAACCTTTAATCATTTATTAGCATTACATATTTTCTAATTGTTTCAAAAATGCTAGATTTTTACTAACAGAATTGTTTCTGATATTTTTTATGCATCAAACACATTTCCGTTGCATTTAATTTGAAACAAAAATTGTTATTGTCTTACAAAAAGATGAATCAGTCAGCATAATTATTTATATTGAATTACTGAATATGAAAAATAAAAAAAAATTATATTGAAAATTTGAAACAAATATAAAAAATAAAATGGTTAACAATTAATAAAGGTAAGAAAAAATTAGTTATACGATTGAAAACTATAAAGATGAAAGAAATATGATAAGAAATTTAATGAGCTGCATAAAAAATTAATGTAGTATATTTCACATAGTTATGTAGATCTTTTTCTACGTTGTATTTAAAACTTCGTCATATAATAACAAAATAATTTCAGTTAATTCATAATATACTTTAAAATTCAGAACAGAGAAAATGATGAAATAATTGTTAGTTAAATTAAAGATAAAACATTGAAAACATAAAGAAAATACATTTTTCCAAGAATAATATTAAGGTGTCATACCAAATTTAACTTGCCTTGATGATTTATTTAAAGAGTAATTAAATTTATAGAGATTAAGTACAATTATTTATCAACGAATTTAAAGGTTATTTATAAATTTAGAAAAATATTATACTGAAAATACACAAAAGAAGTTAGTTTTGCATAGCGAAATTCATGCGAAATAAATTTCAACGCAATATCCAATAAATCCTTGCTGTAAAACTGTTGCATATTGCAAGCGTTTTCTAAGTATCATATACGCTACATCTAAAAGCAAAACATATATTGACAAATGTCTTATGATCCGCCTTAGCTATATTCTAATGCAAATATTATCAAAAAATGGGTCTGGATAAAAACTTCTGGTGCATTACATTTTTCTCATTTCTTAAATCGGTGGAAAGCAGTAAAATACTACATTTTTACATTCAAGAACAGGTGTGTTTTTTAACCAAATCTACTTTAGAGAACTTTTTTTCCCTAGAAATTCAGAAATATATTCAGTAAACAGGTTGAACGCAAAAGTAATGATTCGTTTCTTCCATCATAAATCATTGCTTTCTTGTTTTTTTATCTTATCTAGCGGGGAGAATAGTAAAAACGTAATATATTATTTAGAGATGTATCTTTTCAAGACTTTATTTCAGAAATAAAACTATTATCAACTGCTAAAAGTAACATGCATAAAATTCTTTCTAATTTATTCCATGAAAAGTTGAGGAAAAATTTAAAATTATACTTTTAAAATACTCATATTTTGATTTATTACTTTAGGGGCTTTTATGATAGTAAGCATTTTTTAGGAAAAATATAGAAAAAATATCAGTGCAACGTTAAAATTTTAATATTTGATAAAACTGATGTCACTTACAAAAAAGTAAAGTATTTTATATTGTAAAAAGCTTACTAAGGTGAACTGTCAAAATTTTAGTTTCATTATAACTTATAAAAACACCTAATTTAAAATTCTGAAAATTCTTGTCAAGTATAAGGAAGATTAGATAATTAAATGTTGAGTTGATTTTCATGTTAAGACAAAACTGCCCAAAGCTGTTGACTTCTTAATAAATTTTCAGCGTAAATATCATAAAAAATTTCTATTATGACCTTAACTATTACAGCAAAATTCTTTTTATAAGTATATATTTCAAAGACAAAATTTATAGTTGATAAAGTTAAGTAATTTCTTTTTCAACTATGTTATTACTAAAAATTAATATAATCTCATGAATATGTTAATGTAAGAAAACATTCAAACCTATATTTGTAAATAAATACTGTAACTTAATGAAATGAATGTGCAATATAAATCACCAGCAGCAATTTGACCAAAATAATGGGTTTTCATAGATAGAAATTATTGAAATTTTGTTTATGATATTTAGTGCAATAAGAAACACTGAATAGCATTTAAATTCTTTTTTATTTCCTTTAAAACTTTTTCTTTAAATTATACTCGGTTTTATCGTATCAGGTCAAAAATTAGAAATTAGGTAGTAAATGTACAATTATCATATGAAAAGAACCTGAAGAAAAAGTTATCCTTTCTTGTTCAATTACTTGTTCCTGTAAACAGAAGCAATATTATTAAACAATTCTAATGATACTGTTTTTAGTGAATAATGTCGTTTGACTGAGTACTAAGGTGTTCTAAAAGTGAAAGAGCCTGAAATTTGTAGCTATGATAATTAAACATAATACAGCGCATATTCTCACAATTGATTGATGTTTCACAATGTTAAACAGATATTTCTTGCTTAAAATACAAGCTTTTGACTCAAACTACTTGAAGTGAGGGTTTTATCCATTAAGTTAAAAAAAATAGTGCATTTTTCCTGGGGTGTTAGTGACTGAAAGCTATTAAGATTCAAGTTGTGTTTATAGCTATCCTTTAGTCATCGATCCTATGTTCACTTACTTAGCAATATTTAGAAAAAAGTCAAAGTAGTAGGTCTTGATTTGGATGCAGTTGCATTGTGACTTTTTTCAAATAAAATATATTAACGATTTCCACTTATTTGAGAAATAGCACGAACTTTTATAAAATAAGTAATGTTCAAATTTGATTTTCAATAAATATCTTGTTCAATTAATTTGAATTTTACGTACACTAATTTTTGACTTCAAGCAATAACTTTAATCATTTCTAATATTGAAAAATATAATATAAGAAGAAATAAGCATAATTTTCTGCTTGTTTACTTTCAATAAAATGTACATTGTTGAATGTATGTATATTTACAAAACCAATGTACAACAAAATATTAAATTGCTAAAGCAATTTCCATCGCACAAATGAATGTTGGTGTATACGATATGAAACCTTTGAAAGAGCAAACACCCTGCAACCATTGTTGGAATGGTCCATGATGGAGGGGGGAACCTTATGGTTTGGAGAATATTTTCCTGGCATTTACAGTATTCATTCACCAATATGGAAGATAGATGGATTAATATATGAACGCATCTATTCTAAAGGACTATATATATGCACTTTTTTTCCTAAGGATGGTGGCCTTTACCCCAAAGACAATGCCAGGTGTCATACAGCTGGTTGTATGTGCATGGTTCGAAGACCACCAAGTTGAGTTCACCTTTCTCCACTGACCTACAAATTTTTCTTACTTAAATCCTTCAGAGAATCTGTGGAACCATTTCGATTGGGTTATTCGTGGTATGAATCCTCACGCAATCACTTAATCACCAATCACTTAATCTAGATCAGCTGGCCATGGCACTGGAGTCGGAATGGCTCAACATCTCTGTGAACAATTTCAGGAGCATAATTGACTCCTCTCACAGCAGGCCGTTCGTTGAAAGGTGGTTATTCTAGCTTTTGGCAGGTGGTAACATTAATATGATTGGATAAACTAATATCAAATTAACGCTAATTAATACCAGAAAAAATTAAATCATTTGTTTCAAATAATCACAGGTGGAGTATAAAAATAATTAAATTCATTAAAATTAAGAATGTATCCATAGAAGGTCTATTTTGAATTCTTTTAAGTAAAACACAATAAATCGTAAAAGCTAATTAATTCATTGAAGAAAAGAAATGTGTTCTTTGAAGTTTAAAGTATATTTTATTCTTTTTTTCATCTATTGAGTAGATCAGTGATCTAAGTTTCGTCTTTCTGAAAAAAATCATAGATATAATTACAATTTTTGAAAGCATCGTTCGATATCCACTTTAAGCAATAAGTGCTGGTAGAATTTCTCCTCATCTGCGAAAAATGATAATGCAACTACAAATTATTCCGCCACTGTCATTTGGAGATTGTACTCATATTTTTTATTTTAATATAATTATTTCTTTATGATGTTAAATAATTAACTATTATTCAATGGAATCGAATTCTCCATTAAAAACTCCTTTGAATGCAAAGTATTTTTTACTAGTTACTCTCATCAATGCTTAACCAGTATTTCATTATGACTTTTATTTTAGAAACAAAAATGATATTAAATAACAACTTAAGTTTGATTTTTGAAAGTATTTCAATATAACATTGCACTTTAATTTATATTCAAAAAGACACGCACTAAAATTATGTAGATGTCACAGAAAAGAAATATGAATATTCATTTGAACTCGACAGCATTGATTTAGTAGTGAGTAATCGATCTAATCGATAAACTGAGTTTCATGGATAACATATACATCATCCTAATTATAAGCAATTCTATATGAAATGTACCAAAATACCTGCTTGCCATTTGTTGTTGACTTTATGTAAGTATAGTTTAAATCTAGTCGACAGATATTGATTGGTTACAATTTAACAACATATTAATTGAGAGAATTTGGAAAGTGGGTTTTTTTTATGAACATTTGAACATTCTGATGTAATAAATCATTTGTAATAATATTAAATTCTCAGGTATTTAATTTTATACTTGATTCCTATGTCAGTGGTGCATATTTCGATAGAATACTTTATCTTTAGAAAAATTTTTATTTACGTTATTTTGTTATTCAAATGTTATTAGGTTCAACACAGAAGAACATTTAAGCTCATTTTAAATAGATTTACCATGTTTTCGAAATACTATAGGTATTTACTTTTCTGGAGTACTTTTATTGACAAGCATAAGATGTTGACTAATGTTGTTGATTGTTTTGCCAAATTTTATCAATTTTGTTTTCTTGTAAGTAATGTCAGGATCTCTCTTGATATTTTTATTAAAATTCTTAATTTCTATGCTAACTATTGATAGATTATCATTGTGACAAAGTATCATTTAAACTTAAACTTTAACATTTAAACTTAAAATTAAAAAAAAAGGTAGAATAAAAGATTTACCTTTTTTTCTTTCTTCTAGAAATATGGCAACAGTCCCTAAAAGTAATCCTTAATTAAGATTTAAGATATACACATTGAGCTAACAGTGAATATTTTTCAAATAATATGTTAATATTATATGCACAGTTAATCTGAATTAATTATATTAAATAATTTTTGTTAGTGATAGTTTCAGAGTGGGTTCATCAAATTAGATTGACAAAAATTACTTAAAGAAGTATAATGACACATTCCAAGAGTTTTTGTACATCTAATAATAACATTTATCACGACAATAATCTTAGCCAATTACTTTTACAGCATGTTATTTCTAGGAAACACACTAATACCACTTCCATTCATGTGTATGACGAACACGAAGATAAAAATTTAATGTCAAGCAATTCTCCAAATATTAAAAATGAAAGCTGGTTTATTGATTTTAGCATTACCTCCTTTGTTAATAATTGGGGACACAAGTTGTCCCTCCACCATTTTTACTAAGCTAATATCAAAGCTCCTTTAAAAGTAATCCTCTTTGTAAACAAAAGATTGAAAAAAAAAGATGCCAAACCTGAAGGAAATGTTTCAGTGCGTAATAAAAATTATTGGGGCGTATCCCTTACGATTTTTTTTAATATTTTACCTTCACTCTTTTGGAAAAAAAAAAAAAATAAAAGCTTATTTTTATCTTTTCTACAAAGAAAAAAGAAAATTTAATGAACGTGTCTATTTTTATACCATGACTGAACGGTGAATGGTCTGTATTTTATTCGTAGTTAAAGGTTTTTCAACCGAGATGAACTGTAATTACATAGTTATTACTTTGTGCTGCAGAAAATTGAATGATTGGTTCTGTATTTATTATAAACTTGAGATCATTAATATTTTACACTAAGTAATTTGTTTTATCTGTTTCAATAAGCTGAAGTTGAAATTAAAGTATCAAAGAATATATTTTAAATGTGCGTCTATATAAATAGCTCTTTTTATTCTTTTCCGAAAATCTTATTTTTATTTGATGTTTATGATTTGCCAGAGCAAATCTAAACTTAAATGTGTTTTTGAATTTAAAGTTTTTCTTATTCAAAATTTATTAATTTGAAATTTAATTTATGCCATTAAAAATGTTTGTTTTTGTAATTTTGATAAGAAATTGAAAATAAAAAGATATGAATTCTATTTCATAAATTAAAAAGTACATAAATGGGTTTATTATACTTTATTTCAAGAATTTATTTCATGAATATATTTCGATATTACGTGTCGCTTTTTATTTTTTTAAAAAAAATAGAAAATAAAATTCTATTGCACAAATTTTAAAATCTGAAAAACATGGTATTTAAACACATAGTTGGCGTTTCAATAAATTTAATATATTAAATTTTTAGCATTAATATTTTTATAAGGAAAATTCTCACTTACACTTTTCATATTTTTACAGTCATATTTTTAAAACGTCTTCAATGTTCGTACACCAATAATTTGAAAAATTAGTGAAATTTGTATTTTTATTTCAAAAAGTTTTACTATAATTTTTATAATAATTAACTTATTATTATGATGATATTCAAGCTACAAATCAAAGATTTTTATATATTATGGAAATTCAATTTTTTTATTTGATATAATTAGAGCCCAAAAAGGAAAAACCAAAAATAAAATTTATTTAAAATTTAATAATCTATTTAATTTTACATTTCGAAACTATCCAGTTTTGAAATTAAATTTTGGCTTACAATCAATTTGAATTTTTGTCTATTGTAATTGTAATCAAGGATGGACTATATTATAAGTTTAATAAACTAATATATCATAAAATATATGTTAAATAAAAAGCAATCGTATGTTGCATAGTAATTATTGTACTAATTAACAATTCCATCATACAGTTACTGTGTTGGAATTCTCGATGCAACATTATAGCACTGTTACGAAAAATGTAAATATTTATTTGAATGTCTTATATTTTTGTTTAATTGATTGATTTGTTGTATTATTATAATTTAATTTATAAAATAGTTCTCTGAGCAGAGTTTATTCCGTAAAAATACCAGATTTCAGATTTGAAAAATAAAAATATGTGCACCTAAGATAACTTGGCGATATTTGGCAAAATGTTTGACAACTTGGCAGCTTTTTCAGTAAAAAAAAAGTTAACATTCCAACAGTTACAAGTTGAGAATAGCAATAACGGTTGAATTACCATAATTTTTTCCCCCAATGGCGGGCACTTGGGGGATTGACTCTTTCGCCCCAAGGCCGGAAACTGCTACTCATTTATCGTTTCCGGTGGGCACCTGTGAACCAAGTAACGGAGGCGAGTAGCACTTCCCACGTCACATCACCACAAACGCTTTTATAGGGCGAGACACATTTATCCATCATCTGAAGAAAGGATAAGAAACACATAGGAAGAGAAAGTACATTCATGCCCAAGCCGGGATTCGAACCCAGATCCTCCCCATCCGTAGTCAGTTACGCTAACCACTGAATTACCAAAAACTTAGTGTATGAATATTCTGCAAACATTCGGGGTTCATAATGAAGAGGTATATGTTTCAGCCAAACAGTGAGTTAATTGAAATGGAAGCCTGTGCTATTAGTTTTGAAAGTTTATGCACTTATATTCTGCACTATAAAAATTATAAAGGTTTAAGCCTATGTAAAATCTTAAATTTTCAGAAATTATAGTCATTGTGGCTGATATATGTGTGAATAAAGCATTTGCGTAGAAGAAAAATTAATATCTGAATCATCCCATTCTCTTTACTATAAAGAAAATCATAACAGAACGATAAAGACGCACGACCAATCTGATGTCAAACTGGACACGTTTTCTTAAAATCACTTCATGAATAATGCTATTCTTTATGTTTGAACCTTTTGTACGATGTTATCTGAAGCAATTCATGTAAAAAACTTAGTGTACATATTTATATCTTTTAAAAATTTAATTACGCCACTTAAAACACGTTTGCTTTCTATAGTAAATATGCTCCACATGTCCTATTTTTGACAATTTCATATTAGTCGTTATGGAACTTAGGATGGATTCGCAAACATTGGATGTTGTACACAAATGCAATGGATCTGCAATGGATAGACAAATGCAATGGATATGCAAGCATTAGAATTTTTTAGAATGTTTTATGTTCAGAAAAAATAATATACGTTACAAATTTTAAAATATTCACTTATTAGTATAGAATAGTCAGATCACCAAGAAACAAAATCGTTTTGTAAAGCGTAAAAACTACTCAATCTTTAAATACAATTGAAATGACAAACTACCAATAGTTATGAACTCATTGGCTACAATAAAAATACATTTGAGCAACATTAATTCTAGAAGTATCTATCTAATAAAATGTTTTGAAGGCTACAATAAAAAAAGTATTTTTATTATATCCTTCAAGGAAATTTATAGTAGTTAGATACTTCTGTAACTAATATTGCTTAGCTTAAATATTAAACTTGGTAAATTTGTGGCTTCCTTGATGGCAAGCAAATCGCTTTTCTTTTTTATTAATCAAGGAAGGATGTCTAGAGACTGATTAAAATATACACGAGACTTACTTCCCAAAACCACCTAGTTCTGTTGTAATACCCTAAGTATTACCTAATACAAACACTTTGATTTACTCTCAGGAATCTTCTATAAGGTTTTCGTTTCTTATTTCTTATTATTTAAAAGCAAGTCTAGAACAGAACGATTTTCATAGTAAAAGTAAAGAGAATTTTCAGAATTTCATTTTGTACTAACAAAAATGACCTTCTAATTTCAATTTTGATTATTTTTCTAATTGATTTTAGTTTTCTAACTTGTAATGGATAATACAAGTATATTTCTGTTGATAAATAGCACTTTTGGGGAGAATACAGTTTAATTATTTCTGAATTCATTTGTTTTGATAACTGATATAGCAACTTTCCTTATTCTCATTTTATTATACACAGATAATATATTTCTTATTAAAGTTAAATATAAGTTTCTAAATTTTTTTATGAATAGTGGGTTGTTGATTTTTCTGTCAGTGACAGAAACAGTTACTGCAGTAGTCATATCAGTACTCATAACGTCATTAAACTCATAAATTAATTTTAACAGATGATATTTCTTTTTAAAATATATTTATTTATTATTTGCTAAAATGATTTTAAAAATTTATTTTTCTATTATTGTAAACATTATTACAAATTTTCATGACATACTTAGAACTTTACTTAAAGTTTTCATTCAATGAAAAATATAAAAATATCAAATAATTTTAAAGACAAATTAATATTTAATAATTTATTCATTTTTTTATACATATATGTTTTCTAAAAACACAAATAATATATAACTCTACTTTCATTCATTTTTCCTGTAAAAAATCTTATATATCATAAAATAATGAAAATTGTAATAATTAATTGAGAAATTTAATATGATGTATTCAATTTTTCAAGAATTATTGGGCTCGATAATTGATTTTAACAATTGTTAGTAGCTTGTATAAGCTAAAGTCCATATTTTAACATATGCAATCATATAACAGTTTTAACCGTGGTAATGTATATTAGAGTTAACTACTAATTCATTTTATTGAGAAAATAAGAAGAAAAAATTAAAAGCAATTTTCTCCCCACTTAATAAACTCTGATTTTCGTTGTGTAAATATTTAAACGTTCCCTTTTTCCTGTAAGCCACAATATCAATACGCACTGATGCCATTAAAGAAAAGAAATGTTTAAAAGAATCCTCCAGGTGTTTCTGTATGTACATGAAGTCGTTTGTTTTACCCTTATTGGATGAGCAACTGTGTTTTCTTTTCGATGAGAAAATATATCGCTAAGTGGAAGATTTAGCGCCCATATGAGATCCAAACATTTTGTTTATAGTTTCATTAAATTATTTAAGATGTTATCGTATATTTGAAGGTAAACAAAAACGTGTATCTATTATGTCATCTTAATATTTGCTTTTCAATTAATTTTTAGGCTAATAAAATACTGCAGAGAATATTTATTTACTTTATTTATATTATAAATTAGTTTTTCACACGAGGTAATAGTGGAAAAATAAATTCATTACATTTTTACAAACAAAACTCAGTTAACATTAATTATATTGTTATTTAAATATTTATTTATTTCATTATAGTTATTTGAATAGTGAGTTTTATAACTCATTTGACAAGCTAATATCGTTTATTTTTCATATTTTAGTATCAGCAACTTTAGCTTAAAATGCATCTCAGAAAATAAATATACGATAATAAAACATTTACAAAGGGAAAAATATATTAATTAGGGAAATATGTGTGCTTGATTTGAATAACCTTAGGGAATTTAAATTCAGCTTCAATATATTATCATATGTACTCTAAAATACAAAACAATGGAAATTTCCCAGATATCATTTAAAAAAAATATTAAATATAATAGGAATAAAGGATTTGATACAATAAACATATTTCTTGTGTATGAAAATAGTGAAAATGAACTGCTGAAAAATGGCTTACAAATAGAAAACATTCCTTTTACTTTTTATAAATACTTTTTGCATTTATATTTTTTTCCTTATCACAATGAATATTATGAAATATAAATATTTTATAGATAAATATTTTTAATTGAGATTTTTGGAATGCATTTTGAAATGAACATTTTAGTCCTGAATAACTAAGAGGAGGGTTTTCAGTAAATGCAATTTAAAATTAAATTACATTTTCCAGTATTTTAGAAGGAATGTATTACTGAAAAACATTCATGAAAAAACTGTCTTTCGAAGTCAGTATCAGAAATATCATTCATTGAAATTGTCGGACAATGATTCGATACGTAGAAAATAAGGCTTATCTTTCTTTTGCTCATCATGAAGTGGTCAAAACACAACGGATCATATCAATAATTATTCGAAAATATTGTACATTAATTTAAAATAAGCCCATTACAAAATATGTTTTTTATTTGCATTATGCAAAGTGTCCAAAACAAAACGATCTAATTTGAAAAATCTGGAAAGCAACTTTGATAAAATATCTGTAGAGAAAGCAAATGCTTAAACTTGAAGTTATGAAATTTTGTTTGTTCCTCCTAGTAAGCAATGGAATCAAAGATTTAATCAATATTAAGTTTTCTTCAAGTTTCCTTTCGAATCAATGGCTTAATTGTCTCGATTGCAGCTGTAGTTTTTATATTTGAAAGTATTGACTTTTAATTTATTTCCAAGTAAAATATATGTAATTGAAAATAATTTCAAAAGAGAGAAAATATACAGTGTACGAATATAAGGTGCCTGGGGTGATTTGGAATTGGATAGCTCTTATTTTTTCAATTTTATCGATTATTTCAATTTTGAACACTTTAGTTAAAAATGAAAATAAATTATGATTAAAACTGACTTAGAAGGACATTTTAAACAAAAATTTCATATCCCATCTTGTTCCAAATTCCATCTTTTAAAAAAACATTTTTTATTACAAAGTACATAATTAATAATATATGAACATAAGCGGCTAAATTCGTTAACCCTAAAGAATAATAAATTTTGAAAAATATTTCTCTCTTTATATACTTATGTAAAATAGGAAATGTTATTTATCTTTAATTTTTAATTCAACTGTAAGTTCAATAAAAACAATTCACTTTTAATTTTGTCTTAATTATATAAAAGTGTGTTCAAAAAGTTTTCTTATGTGAAAAGAAAATTTAATATTGAATTAAAAGCAGTTTTACTAATATTATATATATTTACATGGTATAAAATTAAACTTTTTAAAATAAACATTTCAATCATCTGTATATTTCATTAGATGTTATTAAAATGTTTACTTAATAGGAAAATTCATTTATATAGCTCCAAATAAACATATTACATATATAATATAGAATAGAGTATACAATAGCATATATAATATTTTAATGTTCCCATGTCTACAATATTGCATTATTATAATATATAATTTATTTTTATTTAAGCGCCTGAACTTGTCTCTTAAAATTAAAATATATTTAAAGAAAATTACTTTTTAAGGCACTAAAATATTAGAGATTGAGATTTATGATCATAGTAGCTAGAGAAAACGTATTGGGCAAATGTAAAATTATCTAGATCTGCACTGGTTACCGAAAAATAAGAAAAAATTACAAAAATAGCTATAACTCTCCTAAAAATAAGCCAATCTTAAGGAAATTTTAATATGATGGTAAGTAACAGCAGCTGACAATATGCAAAATAGCACTGCTGTTGTCAAAATACATGATTTGAGAGGAATATAAAAATGAATGCCTCAGAGCAAGTTGATGATTGTCGCTGCTTGTCTGAGATTGGAAATCTGGTATAGTGATATTCTAACAATAACTACCAGGCATCATTGGATCAAAAACTTTCGATGGAAGGTTACTGATAGACTAGTGGCAGGTCAGGGTTATATTGAAGTGGCTAGATGTCAGTCCGTCGGTGAATCATAGATTTTGGGAACAATTTCTAATTAAGGACTCGGCAGCCAGGAGGTTCAGCTAAGGATGGCCACGCTCTACTACGCGTGCTGTTGACCAAATTTGTCATTATGTGCATGCGGAATAGAACTGTAACTCCTGTTGAATTCAAATGCTCCCTCGCTGTAAGCTCCGGAAGGTTGGTATCCAGATCAGCTGTCAAAAATTTCCGAACGCGACGACCAGTCAACTGCACCCCGTTAACGTCTCGTCATAGGCGGGGACGTTTGTAATTGACACATCAACATATCCTCTGAACACGTGATTAATGGAGACTTTTCTCTTTACTGATGAGTCCTTGCTTAGATTCCAAAGTGTTTGTATTCGCATTTTATTTGGGGAGAACCTGCAACTTTTTTTCATCCATCAAACATCAGTGAAAGAATTGCATACGGATGATCCAGTGTCTGTGTTTGAGGCAGTTTCTATTTAGAAAGACTCACAGATCTCCATATCTTTTTCCGTAGTAATGTTAATGGTCACACCTACAGAGTTGATCCAATTTGCTTAAGTACGTCCTTATGCCGGAGTGTATGCAGTGACCAGCATGATCACCTTACTTTAACCCAATCGAGCATGTTTGTGAAACTCTAGGTAGACGTGTAGTAGCTCTAAATGCCTCTCATAGTACCATAGCTACGCTTTCAACTGCTTTGGAAACACATTGGTGCAATGTCTCGCACTTCTTACCAATTAATAACCGCATAATTGAGAAATCACACATCCTGCATGTGCTGTATTGATTCTCGGGGCTGATCGTACTCCAT
This sequence comes from Latrodectus geometricus, assembly GCA_026290005.1. NCBI lineage: Eukaryota > Metazoa > Arthropoda > Arachnida > Araneae > Theridiidae > Latrodectus > Latrodectus geometricus. The sequence continues at coordinate 2,085 of JAPDSC010156749.1, read as the reverse complement.
ATTAAAAGTACTTTTTCTATACCAAATTTACACCTTCCAATTCTTAATTGTATACAAATGCTAATTTTCATAATACCATAATTGTCTGTTGATTATCATTTTATGCTATTTTCTACCTTCCTATGCGTTGTATAATGTGCATAAGTTTCATTAAATTTCACGCATAACTTTTTTGCATTACCATATTTTTTTTGAATTTATAATAATAAAAGTATAACCAGCATATCATACACTTAAGCCGGTAATAAGCTTTACTGGCTTAAGTGTTTAAAATTAAAGGCAGTCAACGAAAAATCAATAACTAAATTTGTAACATATTAATAAAAATTCCTGGCTAAACTATCAGTAATATTTTTCTACGATTTATGATTTATATGATAATATATTTAGTTTCAAACTTGTTAGCTTTCTTAACATTTAGCAAAAAAATATCAATCAGATATACATAACAGAATTAAATTAAATTTTCAATGTTCAAAAATAGTGCTGACAATTGAGTAACTGTGAAAATATAATCTAATAAAAATTCTTTTTTAAATTTTACGCTGAAATATAGTCCTTAGTATAAACCAATGATAGTTTGTATATGATACATTTATATATGTGTGACAAAAGGTCAAGTAAATTATTGTGTTATATCTAATTTATGTGTGAAGAATGCTTCATTATTAATAAGTGAATGTAAATATTGATATTTTCAATCTTTATTTCAACTTTATTTAAAATATTTTGTATAGTGAATGATTTAAGAAATATCACCAATTTTTGAAACAAAATAATGAGTGTTTTCAAACTGTAAAACAAAAGAGAATATCTTTCTATAAATAAAATGCCCTTCAAGAGAAATTACTAGATCCAAATTTTAACAGAAAGAATCCAGCACCTTTACCCTTTTCGTAAATTGATGTGAAATCTAGTTTGGCTTTGAAGGAAATGGACGTTTCCAACTTTCCGGATATTTGCCACTTCGTAAAACTATTTTATACCGATTTTCCTGCAGACTACCATTTTTTAAGTTTCTTCAAGATAGTTCAACACCTTTTAAATAAATTATTGATTTCTTACGTTCATAAACAACTTAGACACATTTTAAGACTTAAAGTATAAAAAAAAATAAAAAAAATTCAAGAAGCACTGTATTAGTTCAAAGTTTATAGTGAAAGCCCACCAGTTTTCACTGGACATAGCTTTTTACATAATATAAGTTCAAGGCTTTTGAATGAGAATTGCGATTTGAATCACTAACTTACATTTTTAATATTACTACTATTTATACAGTTCTGTTGTAAATGGTTTTTTGCATCACAAAATGAAGCTTCAAGTATAAATCAGATAAGAAAAAAATTGAAAGAAGTGCTAAAATTATTAAGTTGTAAAATATTTAAGTAATTTTTTATATATAAAACAGTTCATTTCCGATTGGTGGTGTATTAACAAAATCAAAAACTTGTTTATTTCAGTAGTCAATGTTAATTTTTAAAAATTTGTAAATATTAATTATTTTAAAAAAAATTGTAAACATCTTTGATTGTTTTTAAAACAATTTCATTGAAAATTATATGAAAATATATAGATCCGATAGCGTATATTTTTTTATTCTTAATATTTACGCATAAATGATAATATTCAAAGAAGGAAAAGAACCAAATCCCATTATTCTTGAAGCCAGTAGAATGTTACAGCATATAAATAACTTTGTAGGGACTTTAAATTAGTTTTGATTACATATTTAATTAATTAAAAACACTCTAATCCCGCGAAATTTCTAATTAAATAAGTCTTATATTTCAAGTTAATCAGAGATCTACTACATTAGATGCTAATTGTATTCCATTCGGTACGAGTTGTTCTATTCAGCATAGATTAGAATAAGGATTTTATTTATATAGTTGTTTTGATTAAGGTCATTTTTTTAACTTTTTGATCACTCTATCGTTTTTTGAAAACTACTTCATACAATATGGAATTCAAATAAAATAATAAATAAGATTTCAATACAAAATATAGTTAGAAAATTTGATAACTTTGAGAATTTCAATAGAATATAGTTGATAAAAAGTAAGCGTTTGGTAAAAAATTGTTAAT
>JAPDSC010156742.1:0-19428 GCA_026290005.1 Latrodectus geometricus | reverse complement strand
ATAGATAGATAGATAGATATTATTAAATTTCTGATTTCTGAATTGCTATCAATTGTAAATAATAAAAGTGCTGAAGTAAGTAAAATAGATTTTTTATTTCTTTCATGAGCACAAAACTACATACACACACATACTACAAATAAAAGAAATTTCGTAATTTCCACTGATTTTTTTACCAAATAAATTTATTCAGTAGAAAATTCGTATTTCATAATTTATTTATTTTCTTATAACTTTCAAGTAAACTTATTCTGTTAAAATTAACTATAATGATCTTTGTTTCTAATTTTTTTTAATATTCATTATTGTAAATTCTGATAACACATAAAATGACAATAATTTTGACGTATATGAAATATGTTTTATCATGACATGGTTATCCAGTTCTATTCAATGCACATTTTTGACACTTCTTCAGCTCTGATGAGTCACAAGTTTTAGACATCGTCGAAGTTGATATATCCATATTCTTATTGAAATAAAGCACATTTTTACGTAAGTTTTAGGATGGAATTTCAGATTTTAGTAGAACAAAACTTGTTCATTTTTCTTATAATACGCAATGGAACTGTGGTCATCCCATTATGCATTTCGACATCTTTAAATGAAACAGATGGTCACTCAGTTCAAGGTCGATCACAAATGTACCCAGATTATAATTCTTTTTTTTTTTTTTTTTTTTTTTTTTTATAGCAAATAACATATGAAACATAATCCTTGTCTCAATTTATGATTTCTTCGATAATGGCCTATAGCTCCAGCAACATTCTCTCCTTAAAAAAACGTTTTTATACATTGTTTCATTTTAACCCTCATGTAACATTCAAGCAATCAATAGAAGAAACATTCTTCCCTCAATGATTTTAAAGTTTTCCCACAAACAATGCTTGAAAGCAAAGAAAGATATTTTTTTAGATAGCGTGATACGTGGTATTTAATATGTAATATGTTAAATGTTTTATATTAGTAACCAATTCCCCTACTGTACTAATTTATATACATTATCTTTGCATTGAACTGCCAGCAACAGTTCTCTGAAAATTTTAAAACTTTTTTTTTAACTTTATTTCTTGAATACGAAGATTTTTTCAACAAAGTCCTCCAAATTTTTGTCAAAATACCAAAAATTTCTCCAAATTCAATAAATTTCATTGTATTGTAATCGCATTAGTCCAGATTTATGTACAATCAAACACATATGGCTATTAACTTTAAAACTTCCACTTAGAATAAAGTACCTGATAATTTTCCTGTATTGAAAGGTAACATGCCTCCAAATCTTAAAGGATTATTTCATTCAATAACAAGCATTGTGATAACAGTTATTGCCAACTAACATGTTATTGATTTCCTCTTGTGAAAGAAGGCTGATATTTAGCTAACATACATTTGAATAATTGGGAATTACTGAAAAGATTTTAATTTTGATCTTATTTTATGATATACTTTCGATTCCCAACACTGTATAATGAATCATGAATTTTCTATCTGATGTAATTTAAAATAAGTGAAATTGACTTTTTCTTTGTTAGAGAATTTAATTACTAAACACAAATAATTAAAAATTAGTGTCGTATTTTACTATTATTATAATATTTTTGTTTACTTGAAACAGTTAATATTTATTAAATTAATTAATAAATGAAAACTTTGAACAAATACTGATCTATAATAGAAGCTTTAATAAAAAAAAAAAAAATACGCATACAAATAAGCAAATATGCTAATAGACAAAATTCACAAAATAATTCCTAGTTTTAAACCCTCTCAAATTTATAAGTTTAAGAAAGTTTATTCTTTCCATCTTGAATTTATCGTAAAGAATATTTTCTCATCAATCTCATAGAATGATAATATTAATTTTTTCAGAAATCTAAAGTAAATGAAAGGCCGATAGCTATCCAGAAGAATATTTTATATATTAATTTTACATACTTGAAAAATCACAGGAATTTTATCTTAGCTACATTTTTATCTAATCACCTCAAATATTTTTGTTTTTTTCAAAAAATAAATTTTAAACTATTAAATAAATTTTATTGTTATAAAAAAGCTTAAGAAAAATAAATATTAAAGTACATAATATAATATAGTGATAAAAACTCATTTTGTTTTCTTTTTTGCAGTTGGATATGGCTCCATCATAGCCAATCGTTTGTCAAAATTTCCTGAAGTAAAACTTTTGCTGTTAGAAGCTGGTGAAGGGCCTCTATGATAAGTTTTAGAAAAGTAAAAATTAAAGCACACAAAAACTTTATAGTAACTCCTTTTTATGTGCAGTCGCAGCTGGTTCTGCAGTTTCTGTCTCAGTCAATAGTTTACGAGATGATTCTGATGTAAAAATTAATTCACCAAGTGTGATAACAATTGAATCTAGATTTGGGTCTAGCGTCTATACGAGAAAAGTAAATACAGATCGGCTGAAAATAATCAGCGAACGGCACTCGCATTTATGCTAAGCATGAGTAAATACTTTTGCCCCACCGGAGGACAATAGCATCAGGGGAAGGGTCAGTCTCTCTTAGTGGAAAGATGGAACAATGGCGACGGGGTGAGTGCATGTCATGACGAGGAGGTCATAAACATATGACACAAAGAACAAAATTTACATATCCTAAATTGTAAAAGAACATTCGAGAATTCAAGAAAGGAATATATGGGTATACTTACAAAATCCTGAAAAGAAAAAGGTTACTTTGTACTTTACCTCTATTACACGGGCGGAGGCCGATGCTGACAAAAAGAAATGGCTAATTTTTCTCCTTTCCTTCCTCACAAACGTACTGGTCAAGAAACCGGTTGTCCTGCGCCAAACTGGCCTCTTTGGTCCTGCGAGCGTAAGGGGGGGGGGGTTCCCCTAAGAACTCTCTTCTTCTCCGATCGGTGTTGTTACGGGTTTTTGTCCTTTCTGATTGTTTGTTGATAGATCTAGATTTATTAAAGAGAATATTACTACGGTGTTTCATAAGAAACATTGTTAACAAAAGGAGAAAGTGAGAACTGTGGTGAAAAGCAGGAAAATTTTAAAATATGGATACTTGTATCATATTTTTAAAATAACGAAGGAACAGGTTAAAAATATCTCATGATTTAATAAAATATACATATGGATATACATTGTTCACTTATAATTTTTTTTATATGTATTGTTAATTTATTTTTTCTGTTACTTATTTTTGCCTTCTGTTAAATGTATGTGGTCAGAGGAAATGAGAGAGAAGACTCACTCATCACTATTATTATATATAGATTTATATTTCTTGAATAGAGTGCATTTGATTGATTTACAATGTTCTTGCGGACTAATAGGAGAAAAATGCGAACTATTTCAGTATAAAATATGGGAAGAATAAATATGTGCATGGTGAATTGCGAACAATTTCCGATTGTGCTGATATTTAACATAGATTGTAAATATCTTGTATGTAAATTTTTGAATGAAATGTTTTTAATGTTTTATAGAACATGGAAACTGATCCTTATATCCAATGAACTGTATCTGTTAAGATAATACTTTATAAATTTTAAGATTATTCATGTGAAATTTGATAAGTTAGTAAATTTTGTGAGACATGACGGTTGAAGGATTGGTGCAAAAATTCCATATGCCTGATAGTCTCATTAAAACCTTTACGTGTTTTCATTATCAGAAGAGTCGATATTGCTGGCGGTAAGATTTTTCCTGTGCATTTTTTAATGAGCACTTACCAGTTAACAGTACATTTTATAGTTACAATAAGTAACAAATTTAACAACAAAAAAAAAAATCCATGCATGCGTAGAGATGTTTGAAATATGCTTAACAGTATTAGATGAAAGGAAGAAATTTTTTTAATTAGCATAAAAAATTAATAATATTTTGTATTATTTACTATTTATATATATATTTTGCTTACATTGCAAAAAATAAAGGGAGGGGGTTCCCGCTGTAAGTGGGGGAGGATTATGTCGTAGTGCTAATGACATAAAAGAAGCTGCAGAGGAAACATATGTTTTATTATACAGTGAAATCAATAACAATTCCTCTCGGCAGTAGTTTTTAAAATGTAAAAGAAAGGAAATACATAAAAATTGTAATATAATGAGACAAGTGTCATAAAGGAATAAAACTAGACATTCCAAAATGGCACCTGAAAACATCATTTGAAATTTATATCAGTTTTCCATCGCAGAATCTTTTTCCCCTTGGGATGCATGGGTGGTCGATATAATATAAAAATGTTCTCTTTTGTATTTGTGTGTGGCCAATCAAGGGTTTGGAGAGAGAGATTTCTGACCATTCCCTGGAAGACTAATAGTTACGCATTCATTTTATGATGAGAAAATAACCAATAGAAGAAATGGGAGGAGAAATGAAGACGCGACTATAAAGTTAAGGAGTTGAACCGAGAGACTAAGGAAGACACTAAGCCTCAGACGTGATATATGGATTGAGACCTAAGACTCCGATGAGATACGGGAGAACCAAGAATCCGATGAGATAGAGATATAAAGAAATGGACGTAGTCTCCGATGATAGATAGGAAGGGACCGCTTCATTTGAAGCAGACCTACCCAAATGAGAGACATGGCGCACACCAGTTCACGGGTAATACAGAAGCAATGTGCTGATGAAAGGAGAGCTTAAACAAAGAGGAGCAACTGTACTGACCGACCAAGGGTGATGCACTATAAAGGGGGTGAGTCTTTTTAATCTCTTCCTCAGTACCCTAACCACAATGTTTTGATAAAATTTATAATTATTAAGATAATTAATCAAGAACGTTAAATGTAAATATTTAAATTTTAATAGAACAATATATTGTGTTATTATTTAACTTTGTCTCTTGCTGATTTGTTCTCAACAAGTCCCCACTATTATCTAAGAACCTGGGTTATCTCGGTGTTTCTCTTATATACCGAGATCAACCACAACACTGATTATAGCACTATGATGGTTGGATTCAAATCTGAAGATACCATGGTGAGAGACGGCTGAAAGTTATCGTTATGCATTACCCCACTCAAACTTCTCTCGGTATTTCCCAAATTAATATGATCATTAAATTATTCATTAATTTGAAATACAATTCTACCTTTTTAAATTAGTTGGTAAATTTTTGTACAGGTATCATAAAATAAATAAAAATTCTCTTCATAAACGTTCCCAAAATATGTAATATATCACAGACACATCATGTCCTGCATATTTTTAGTGACATGAAAATATTAATAAAACTATGATTACAATTTAAAATTTAAAGAATTAACATTGAATATAAAATTAAATAAAACAGTATAACAACTTGATACTTCGTAAATTAAATTAAAATATTTCATTCACAAATAAACGAGATTTTTTTGCTAATTATTTTGTGAGAATCGGTCTATTTAAATTTTATTTAAAAAATATTCATTTTACTTTAGTATTATAAACTTTAGTATTTTTAAAAACAATATGTTTACTAATTTCCTCTATTTTTTTCATTTTACCTTTTTTTTTTTTTTACAAAATATCTATTGCCAATGTTATATTTATTTGTTAAAAAAAAAAGAAAAAGTCAATATTAACAATATTTAAAAGCAATATAAAAAAAAGGACTGTATAACTAATCTTTATAGAGAATTCTGATTTCTCTTCATCTAGCACTTGTTTTATCTCCCACAAAAATAATACTTTTAAGTCTGAGGAAATGATAATGTTATAGATATAAAAACTTTAAGCAACAATTCATAATATGTAAGCTTTTCAGCTTGCAGGGTGAAGGGCATCCGTCGAGTGAGAATGGTGGACGCCTCCATCAAACCTATCATAGAAACTGGGAACACCATCGCTCCTACAATCATGATAGCAGAAAAAGCTGCAGACATGATCAAAGCAAGTTACAAGACTTCTAAATAAAGTAAAAGAATCTGGAACTTGAAAAAGGTTGTTTTATGATACAACCTTTTTAAACAATTTACTTTACTCAGAATTCTCTCCTACAAGCATTACAGCATTATTTTAATTTTTAACAGTTATTAATCTACCAGTTATTAAAATTTCACCAGTTATCAAAATACCAGTTATTTAATTAATTTTCAGTTATTAATACCAGTTATTAAACTTTTACGAGTTATTTATCAGAAAATGAATAGGATTATTTATTTAATATATTCATTATGTATACTTACATTTCATTGGAATTTAAATGGTGTTCTAACTTAAAATAAAATCAGTCTTAGAAACAAATACACTTTGGGCTCAATTTTCTTTATTTATAAACCAAATACTCTTGTCTCGACTGTAGAATTTAACGCATTGCAAAACAATGTCATTTAAACCTGAAATTCAAGAATCTCATAATACAATAAAGCAATGTGAGCAGTATATATAGTGAGACAAAAAATAGAATGATTAGTTTGAAATTATTATTTTAAAAGAAAATAAAGGAGTCTGGAACTTGGAAAAGGATATTTCATGATCGCTACAATACTTTCCTACAAACATTGGAGCATTATTTTAATTATTACCAGTTACTAATACCAGTTATTTAATTAATTACCAGTTATTGAACAGAAATTGAACAGATTGCTTATTTATTACGAAATGCAATTTATTTCTCTATGTAATGTTTAAATATATTCATTATGAATATTTACATTTCATTGGAATCTAAATGCTGTTCTAACTTAAAACAGATTCATTCTTGGAAACAAATACCATATACGAAAACAAATACATTTTGGACTCAATTTTATTTATAAACTACTTTTGCATTCGACTGCAGATCTTTACCAATTATCTTAAAACAATTTTATGAAAAAAAAAGAAAAACATTTTCAAAAACAGAAACCCAATGCAACTTTATAATAAACCAAAACAATAGGTATGGTTTATATGGTGTCACAAAAAATGGAGCCATTAATAATTTGAAATCAATGTTTTAAAGGAAGAAAAGTTTATGTCACCTTATATGACGGTATTGGCATAAAACTGAGCGATAATTTATAATTTCAATTAAAATGCTGACTTTTGATCTTTATTTTGATAGCAAATGTTTTGTAAGTTCTTTTCATCACATTGTATTCTACTTTGTGCAATTTCAGGTTATGTTGAATATTTTTCATCATAAGTGTCTAGTAAATGTGTTTTTCAAAATGAGGACCACAAATGACGTGAACAGGTTTTAGCTGAAATTTTTAATTAAATATTTTGCCAAATTCAAAATTAGATTTGCTTTCAGTATTTTGGTTGTTTTAATAAATGTGTTAAATATTATAAAGGTATTAAACACACATTTATTTAATCAAAAATTTTCATTTACGTCCATAATTTTGAGTAACATTCATAATTATAACTTCAATCCTGATTTTAAAATATGGTACTCTCTATGTGAACTATTAAAATATTTTTTCATTTATGGTAATAATTAGCATAATTTTTAGGTTATTTTTAATGGCTATTCTGCTATATAATCTTCATCCGGTATATCTGCTAAGTATTGATTGTTGGAGCAAGTGAATTATCTTAAGTGGTCAAATTTTATTTTAAGAAACAAGAGTATTGGTCCATATATATGTCTGATGTGTTCAGCTTTTGTCTGTGGACCTCTTTTATAAGCAAAATTAAACAACTTAAATTTATACTAAAATATCTGTTTCACCAAATAATTTCATTAATTTAAAGAGGCAAAGCGCTTCCAGTACTAACTCTCATGGTAGTATGAAACATGGTAAAATAAGTGAGCAAGATAGTGAATGTAAACAAAGCATTTGTTTGTAAACAAAACATGGTTTTTCCGCGGGTGAGCCCGAGAGATGGCGCCACGATAGGAGACATGAGTTTGTTTACATTTTTAAAGGTCGGTTAAGTACATTGTCAAGAAATGTAAAATTAGGTAAAAATTATATATAGAAGATAATCCATCATCTTTTTTTTTTAAGAAAATATATACAATGGATTAAACAGATCTCATGTTAAATATACATTTTTTCATGTTATGTTAACACAAATTTTCATCTCTTAAGAACATTTATCATTAATTTTGTTTAAAATGTATATTGCACATATTTTCCTGAAAACAAACCAAAATAAAAATAGCTCATGTTAAGATTTTTGTAATGTTAAACATTTGAAATTTAAATTATACTGTTCTAATGCAATTTGAGTCTCAAATGTAAAGCTAATATTAAAGTATGTTAATTATCTTTCAATATCTTAAACTTATACATACTTGTCCAGCACAGTATTTTTCCATTAAGTCCAAAAAGAAATATTAATAAATTTTCACGAGTCTGATTTTTATTTGGTGTATCTAACTTCCTTTAAAATTTAAAGCTTAAATTGTTGATACTTTTAAAATCAGTGCCTCAAAAATGTTGCAAATAAATAGCAAATTCCGAAGTAATTGAAAATACTAAAGTAATAAAAAAGAAAAATGAAATTTAATGTCAAACATGATACGCGAAATTTAACATTTTGATAAAACGCAGATTTGATTTTAATTTTAATATTATGTTATCATTGTTCAATAGCTATAAAAAAATCATTTAATTTCATAAATGTTTAATTTACATGAGTATAATGATAAAATTTTAAATGCTTGTATCAGTAGAGAATAGAATTTGAAGATTTTATTTTTATGCAATGAATTTATAAAAATTTGACGGTACTGAGCTTGTATAAAAAGCGTCTCTTAAATTTTTCCTAGTTACATATTTTGTGGCAGAATATTCAGTGTTTATATGCACCAAAAGGTATCCATTAGTCAAGCAAGTATGTATAGAATATAACATCGTCTCCACATACAAAATTCTTTGAATGATTATGAATACAAGTTACGATATACACACAGAAGCATTAAAAATTGTACACTAAAAAGAGAACTTGAGATTGAAAGGAAATTTAATATACATGGTACAGATGTAAGATTCACTTGATTCTAAAATCAAGACTATCAAACAAATACAATAGGTACACTTAGGTATATTTAGTGCAACCTAAATAGCTCGTCGGATTGCCCCTGTTGCGATACATGCTGCCACATAGTCCGGCATCGGGTTGATTAGACATTTGATGTAGCTCTGAGACAAATGTGCACAGAAATATTGAACCATCATCTCCAAATCATGTACAAGTGACACGGTGACAAGTAAAGTTTCAGATAATCCTAAATATGCTCTATCAGGGGCAAGTCCGGGGAGCTCCACGGAATTATCCCTATAGAGCATATTTGGGACCCAATGGAGCATGGAAAAGTTTGAATATGACGTAAGAAGTCTTGAGCAAGCCGAAACATATGCGGACGAGTATTATCTTGCTACAAAATTGCCCCTGGAAGACCATTTAGGAAATCTTTCAAGCGGGGAATTGAATTAATATAAGGCTCCATGTACCACAACAAGAGTTGACCTGCTATCATAAGCAATGCCTCCCAAACCATTACGTTTGCTGTGCTGACAGTGTGGATGGAAAATTTATTGTTCGCCAATTTGCTGAACACCCATACGTGGATATCATCTGTCCCCAAAACGAATTGGAATTCATCACTAAACGCAATGTTTTGCCAATCTGCTGCATTTCACGTCGCTCAAACTTAGCACCACTGTAGACGGAGTCGCCGAGGTTGCAGTGTTCAAGGAAATGTATGAAACGTGCGCTTAGAAAGCTTTTCGCATTTCTTAATCTTCCCCTGTGCTGCAGTTTATGTAGGGCTTAATTCTTGATTGCAGCACCACTTCTGGGTACGAGGTTATGTGCATTATCTAAAACTTGGATCACATTTACATATTGAATATGAATGTACTTGTTTGCAAAGATTCGCTCTTGTACGCTGTTTCCTTCTTAGAACACTATTTTCATGTTCTTGAGAGCATGTTTCCAGTTGCATTACTTGCAATAATTTGAGAACTAGGCTAAATTCAGAGGTTTTGCTTTATTAGAATGAGTCTAAGAGTTTCAATCATCTAATATGTTATAAAAAATCAATTAATTCGAACAATCTTTATTTCACTCCAATCGAACTTCTATATACCATTTTCATCAAACAATGATATTATTAGTGACAACAGAAATAAGATTTTATCTATTATTTAAATATTAGAAAAGTAGCTTAACTCTCACACAAACATAACGCTATTTCAATAGATTAAGGAATCAAGATTATAACTGTTATCAAATTGACATAAGAGAATGCAAAGGAATAAAACTCTGTTAGCTGAGTATTAAGCTATTTACTTAATCAATAATGTAATCCCCTGCTGAATGAAGAGAATTAAAAATAAAATTAAAATTCTATTCATAACTTAAAAATTTATTGATTGTTCCATTTTAAAGATATATGGATTTTTAAAATCATTCACGAAGTACACATTATTTCAATGCTATACAGCTTATAAAGATATTAAAATAATCATACAACACAAATTTCTTAAGTTCAAATTATTTAATTTTCTTCATGAATTCATTTAAATGTGTCGCGAACAGTTTCTTAAATATCAAGTGCTAGCAATATGTTCCATTAGAATCAGAATCCAATAGATTTAAATTAAAGCTTAACAATTATTCAAGATATGATGTTATAAGTAGAGCACTTATTCAGCTTCAACATCACTTAAATAAAAATTAAATGTATATTAAAGAATTGCACATGTTTTGGTCAAAAAATTCCAAATACATAAGTGTAAAATCATACATAGAGCAACTGCTCAAACCTATAAACATCAAACCTATAAGCCAATGACCTTCGCCTGCATAAGTTTATTTGTTTGCGAAATACAAATTGTTTTTAACAGCAATAAAAATTTAACTAGAACCATGTTTGAAATATGGTTAAGTCTGCTTATTTTTATAACTATATAAGTGCTTGTCATTTTAATTCTTATCGAAATATTTATGCATGCAATTAATTTCATTTTAAGGTTATGTTTTATTTGTATTACTCACTTGTATTGATTCATTGACTTTTGAGAAAGAGTATTTTTATTTATTGATAAAGTACTATTCGCACAAATAATTATCTATTCAATAATCTAGTTGGAAACTGTGGTCGTTTGTAAGACAGTAAATGAGTGCATGATCAGTTCGATGATATGTGTAGTAGCATATAGTCAACTCGGCAAATCATACCTTCAGCTATTCTTCATGAGATATCGAAAACAGTAGCACTATGTAAAATAGTAAAGAATAAATTTTTTTAATTTTGAATTTCTTGTAATTTCTACAACTATAAGTATGAACTTAATCTTAAATATCTGAGGGTCATAGAAGTTTAAGAGAAATATATATTTTCAAAAATATTTATATGCATTAATTTTAACATTATTATGGCTACAATGATAATTATCATTGTTAGAGTTACTTGTTTTAAAAATTGTCTATAAATATTTATCTAAGCAGTTTCTCTCAAGATATATATATATATATATATATATATATAGGAAAATGTCGTAACACAATGAAATGTCGCAATAACAATGGAGCTTGTACAAAATATTTTTATTTTCTCGAATTTTCTTTCCCATACATGATTATTCCCTTGAAATTCTTTCCGGCGCCGCTATGTCGCCAAAAGTGTGACAAAAGTTAAACTTTGTTATGTCTGGTTTTGCTTATATTGTTTATCATGATGGGTTCATTATTTACAAGCTTATTTTACTTTCTCATTCAAGTTGAATCACTTTAATTTTTAGATGTTTTATGTGACATTAATAAGAGCGTGCTAGAACTATAGTTGTAAAATGATATTAAAAAAAAAAAAAAAAAAAAAAAGTTAAAATCTACACAAATTATGGTTTAGCAAAGAATTTTGTATTTAATCACAATTAATTTTGAGAAAGACGAAACTAATTTTAAGGTTAAATTTACCGACATTACTACAATCATGTTTTTCATTGAACGTTTATTGGAAGGAGAATATTTTAAAATTAGATATTATATATATATATATATATACAATAAAAAATTTCTTGGATGACAGATTATTTTCATTTTTTATCAGTTTATGCTTTGAAATTCACAAATATTTTATGTTTTTCATATGTATTAAAATTGTTTCAAAATATGTTTGATTTTTTTGTGAAGTTAGATCACTTTTAAACTCTCATAAAATGCTTTGTAGCTCAAATTTTAAATTATTCACATTTTAAATAAAAATATCATTCCAAATTATTGCTGCACCAAAGTATTAAATTTATATGTTGAATTCGGCAATAATTTTTTTTAAATTAAAAATATGGAAAATTTATTTTGCCATAAATACCTTAAAATATGTTTAGTATATTTCTTATTTTTCATGTACACAACAGTTAAGTCATATTAAAATAAAATGTCTCCATTTTAATATATTCACATAAGCAAATATGAAAATTTACAAATTTTAAATTGTAATTTACATAAAAGTTAATGTTTTTAACCTGATGCTTCAATTTTTTGAAAATGTTGAAAGTATGAATCTAGGTAATATAATTTAATGTATCGAATTGCAAGAATTTTTATCTTCAATGTACATAAGGTTGTGGAAAAGTAATCCATTATTTTTTCGGTAGAAAGCTGCATTGTTCGATATCTCATAAAATGTCCATCAAGAAATTTCAAATTTATACTTGTCGTAAAGGTGACATTTTGCACAAAAAAAATCTTATAATCTTTTTTGTTTGGTCCATTTATTTATGAGTTAATAGTGAAAATCAACAAAAAAATTTTATAATTTTTTTTAAATTAATTTTTTTTTTTTTTTTTTTTTTTTTTTTTTATAAAGATGAAAATACAAATTATGCGATTGAAATTCTGAATGGCATTTATGGTTCTGATTCTGTAACAGCCAGTGCAATTTTGGTATTATCGATTCGAAATTGGTACATGTATTTTTGATGTTAAAGATACACCTCACTTGGAAGCATCATCGTCGAAATTGTTGAAAACATATCAAAAATTATCGAAGCTGACCCCTTGTTAGCCAGTCTTATCTCTGCACCCAGAACCTAAGATCATCTTCAAAACAGTTTTAAATCTTTATACTAAGGGTATCCAAAACAAGTTTATGTAAAAATAATACGATTTCTTTTTCCCAACCTAATATTTAAAATAACTATCACAAAATTAACAAAGAGAAAACAGTTTCATATTATCAAGTTTAAAAAGCAACATCATCAGATTTTTTAGCATCGAATTTAGGGATATAATTCATACATGGATAAAATCATAATTTATAGATTTAGTGTCATAACACATTCGATGAACTTCAATTACACTCGTCCTAAATAAATAATATTTCCTTTATTTAATGAAGAAAAATCAGTTTGCGTGTTCTTTACGTGTTCTTAAAAAAAATAATTGAAGGTAATGGTATAAACTAAGTCAAAGAGGTGCAAACAAAATTTACAAACAGTAATGGTAATATTATAAATCTGGAAAAGATACAAGCTAAATTAGTCCTGTTGAGAATGTCAAATTTTAATAATTTGTGCATTTATAGATTTTAAATTACGTACATACATTACTGTAGATATCTGTCTGGTAAGTTCTAGGTTTAACCAACAAAACTTAGCTTTTATCAAAATGGTTTGTAAAAGTCTGAAATATGTGTTAATATGGTTCAATTTCACATTTGTTATGGCTTTGTGTTAAAGCTAATGAGTTATTTTAGTAAAATTCTTAAACAAGAGATTATTTATAAGATTTTCCATTTGTAGAAATAATGTATATAATGCATTCCAAAAAGGCTTAAATAACTTCAATTTAAATCAGTAATATAAATTGAAAAAATAGGGAAATAATATATGAGTGCAAATTATGTAGATGTAACTATCTTGCTATTAATTTTTATAAAGCTTCAAGAAATATATATATATATATATATATATATATATATATAGGTAAGGGGAAAGAAATCTATTATTTTTGGGGTAGATGGTTATTATGATCGATATCTCGAGAAATATTCAACAATTTCTGATTTATTCTGGTTAGAAAAGCAACGTTTTGCAATAAAAAATCTTTTACTGTTTTTCTGTTTTGTCCATTTAGTTGTGAGTTACAGGTTATTAAAAATGGTCGTCAACAAAGAGAAAATATTCAGCACATTTTATAGTTGTTCTTTGATTAAGGCGAAAATGCAAATCAGGAGGCTAAAATTGTAGGTGGCGTTCATGGTCTCAAAACTTTAACAGCCAATTATGTGAGATTTCGGTTCAGGCGATTCACTCTAAGTATGTTTCATGTTGAAAATGCAACTCCCACAAATGTCTATAAAATCACAAAGATGATCTATTTGATCTGTCGCAACATCACATGGGAGCTAAAGATCAACCATGTAACAATTTTAAACGGTATAAAAAAATCGAATATAAAACATATTAAATGAAGTCTTCAAATTCACATAAAAATATTGGATTTCTTTTTCTTGAAACAAATATATTAGGTTATTTATAAATTTATTTTTATAATTAAGCACACAATGATATTTTCAACACAATTTTAGTTTCTTTTTAAAAATTAGTTATAGTAATGTTCATTACACTTATATTCCAATAATGATTGTATTTCAGTATAAATCTTGAAAAAATTAAAAGTAATCACCATCTGATTAGCGGTAGACTTATGAATAAATTTCCTTTTCATGTTTGTTATTAAAATTTATACAGAAGATTTTTCAGTACTTTTGAAACTTATATTACCATTATTCTTTCATCAAAAAATAATAACTGTTTCAACAGTTTATTTCAATAGGATTTGAATAGTTTTTACGACAATTTTTTTTAATTCGTAAGTTTAACATTTAAATACTAGAATTTTTTTGAACAACTTGCTTCATTAGTATAAAATAAAACAATGGGAAAATGTGTTCTTAAACGGGAATAAAATGATACATCATTCTAATGAATTTGTGGTTATAGAGGTTAAAGGGAAATGAGACAAATTCAATTTATTTCATGCGCACAATCAGACATCTGTTCTTTTACATTTATAAGAAAAATAAAAAATATTATAACTAAATTATTGTTATAACAAAAATAAAATCTGCAAATATTTTTATTTCGGAATCTGTCTTAAATATCTAGGGAAAAAAGTGAAAAATCTCATTATTTTTTTAACACAATAAACATGTTAAAACAATAAACATGTATGAATAACTGTGCTGCCATCTATAGAAGCAAAAGAAAACTAAGAGCGCAAAAGAAATTAGAATTAAGAATTTTAAAATTAGCAGCTTAATTTAAATAAATGCTATTATACTCAAATCTTTTTAATGACTCTTGTATTCATTAAAACAGAATTTTTATTAGTAAACTATTTAAATACATGTATTTACGTAATTCTTATCATAAAGAGTTTGAATAAATTGCAAAATCTCTTAATTTTAAATAAAAACATAGTTCTAAAGTATTTCAAAATATCATAATTCATGATCTTAAAATAAAATTTTCACTATTTCTTTATGTAACTGTTTTAAGAGCATTTGTAAAACTTCAATTTTTAATGCAGAAATTCATAAGTTTAACATAAAAGTATTGAAATTTTAGCTATTCCCATTTTTTGTTTCACATGCATTTCTCCCTCAAAAGAAATAAACTACATAAAAAACTAAAAAGAAAATACAAATAATAAAGTTTTTATCATAAAAAATTAAAATTGCATTAGTGAGCTATATAGACACCTACTTTTCTATGATTCTCATTACTAAGTATTTGAATACATTGCAAGCAATCTCTGTTTTATAAATAAATTAGAGCAATGTTCTAAATATTTCAAAATAATTTAATAATTCATGATTTTAAAATAAAATAATTTTCACCACTTCTTTGCTTAACTGGTTTTAAAAGCTGAAGTTTATAATTTATAAAACTTCAAATTTTAATGCAAAAAATCATAAGTTTAATATTAAAATATTAGCTGTTCCCAATTTATATTTCACACAAATTTTTTCTACGAGGAAATAAATTAATAACCAAAAATAAAATTAAAATAATAGGAAAAATTATCCCAATTTTCTTAATGTTTAGTATTATCATGAAGAATAAATGGAAATCAACCGATTTAAATTATTTTGTGTCATCAGATATACTTTGCCAGAAAAAGGTATTCCATAAAAATCTTTCATTGGATACTTGGTATTAAACATTTATTATTAAAATACTAAAGAAGTCGATAATTATAATTTTATATTATAACATTTTTTAACATCCACTGTAAAAGGGATAAAATTAACTGAAATTGTTAGACGATTTCAATACGCACTGAAAAAAAATCAACAATTATCAATTCTGTCTATGTTAGTGGTGCCATCTATAGGAATAAGTTTGAGCTAATTTTTTTCAAAATTAAAATTACAGACCTAATTTTAAATATACGTGATAAGAAATAATAATGTATATTGTACATAATGCAATAAAACTGATAAACTGTTTCAACTATACATTTGTATAAATTAATTTAAGATTAAATTGCAAAACGTAAATATTTAAAGATAGTCAATTTATAGATTGCTATAAAAATATTTAAATTTAACTTTTTTTTTTTTGCACATTCATTTTTCCTTTTTTAAAAAACGTATTTGCTTAAGACTGTTACGAATTTGTATTCAAGGCAATGAGGATTAGTAATGATGGAGAAATAAAATAATTTTTTTCAAAACAAATACTTTTTATTCGCAGATCAGTCACAAATTGACAACGAAAAACTTCAGATTGAATATTTTATACAGTCTAAAACAATAACTATACAGTATCTATAATACAGAAGCGAAACAGCAACTTTCATAGCTAAGAGACTCGGGCGTCTAAAATATTGACATTTATGCGACTTTCAATTGACTCAAGTCACCCTTTCTTAACTGAAAGTTATGATTACATCATTCGCAGTCCTCCTTGGTAGAATGTTCTAGATGCTTCCATGGGGAAGCTTCTAGAACATTCTACTAACAATAGAAAAGTCGGCAGTCTTTTTGCAGCTCCTAGAAGCTTCTAGAAGATTCCTATAGTGAGCATATGGTAACTCGGCTCCTATTGGTCATATCGATTGATTTGAAACATTTAGAACATTGACCTATATTTTTAGCGCCAAAAATGTCGCCAAGATTTAAGATTTTATATATAAGAAACTTATTATTTATTCCTTAGCTCTAAGTAAAATGCTATATACACAAAATAAACATTTTTAGGTAATAATATTTCAAATTAAGCGATAATATCACATGAAAACAAAAAATTAGACAGAATATAAAATATTTATATATTTGCATTATTTATAGTTTTCTTAACTATGGTCTACAAAACCAATGCGAAAATCTATTTGTAAAATTATAAATTAGTTTAAAACGTTATAACTGC
This sequence comes from Latrodectus geometricus, assembly GCA_026290005.1. Lineage (NCBI taxonomy): Eukaryota > Metazoa > Arthropoda > Arachnida > Araneae > Theridiidae > Latrodectus > Latrodectus geometricus. The sequence continues at coordinate 2,139 of JAPDSC010156742.1, read as the reverse complement.
TTTCTGATTATAAATATTAAATGTTAACAAACAGATTTGTATCCTTTTGTATGATCAAACATCTTTTGTTGAATTTTTAAAAATTTTCATAAGTAAAAATTATGTTAATAAAATATCCAACAAAAATATTAACCTTAAAAAAAACAACATAATTATTAAAAAATTTGCTGCTTCGATTATTTATAACTTATAAGGATCAAAGAGCTTAAACTTTTAAAGAGTATCTATTTTGATAAGCCTGCCACTTAAAAAATTTTTTTAATTAGTCGCATTCTTTTTATCAAAAATTAAATTGTTTTAACAATAAAGAAACAAAACATATAGAGTTTTCTTTTCTTTTTTTTTTTTTTTTTTTTTTGTAGGATAATAAAATAATTCAGTTCAGCAGGTTTGTGATCATAAAGATTAAATAGAAAACAACAGATATAAATTATATCGTGCGATTCCTTGACATTGATCTATAAGATTAATCTATTTTCCTTGACATTGATCTATAAGAAAATATTTTTACAGGATATTGGAAAAAAATGAAATGTTTCATTAGCCCCAAGTCAATGCATAATATATTTTGTATTCAGGTTTGTATCAACTGCAAAAATTGGTTATTATTAGAGTTCAATTTTATAAGAATCATAATTAATTATATATTTCGTTTTTGAAGCTTTAATTCTTTTGCAAAATGCAACAGAAACACATAAAGAAAAAAGTACAGAATTGGAATTCTTATAGTTTAAAAAATTCATAGTTAATCACAAAAAAAATTCACAATAACTCATTTAAAAAGTTTTGATCGTTTTCAATAACAGCTTATTTCTTCATATTAAAAAAGAATGTATGATTTTCATACTATTACCACATTTAAGGATTTCTTAGATATTACGATACGAAAATTGAAATTTTTTTTTATAAATGCATCTCAAGAGAATGAGCTATCTTAAGTTCCATATATAGCTCATAAATTTTAATTTGGCCTATACAATATTTTAATCTTGCAGAATTTACGATTTTATAAAGATATTTTAATGATTTCACATTCAAAATCAAACTGCATGCCAATGAAAAACTATGATTCAATGGTTATCTGAAATATCAATGATTTAGGTTTCAGTTTAATAATATTTTTATCTAGGCATGACACTTCGTGATATTCTAATAATAGTAATTTTTAAGAGAATGGAACAAATGTAATTTTTTTCAGGGATATGACATGAAATAAATAACGCACATTCATATCAAAATTTTTGTATATTATTCCATCAAATATTTATCACTTGTGACGACAATTTCCATGAATTTGTCCAGAACCTATTAAAATACGTATTTGTTTTATTTTAAACATATTTTATTAAATTCCATCAATGATGATTCATTTTCATAAAAAAATTTTGAAGTAGTTTCGAATAACATTATTATAGTCAAAATATTACTACTTATATTTTCATACATAAAAAAAAGCTATTTTAATTATGTTTTTTGTCGAAAATTTATTGTTTGAATTACATTTATTGTTAAATTAACAAATAAAAATTATACACTTTTTTTTATTAAAAAATGATAAATACCTTAACATTATTCCAAATAATGTTTCACAGCACTAAAATTAGCTCGGACAGATGATATATTGGACTTCGTTCTGTAGACATAATATGTGTAAGGAAACCATTGATACAAGAAAAGAAAATGCATGCGTAAGCGGATTTTAAAGTATACAGCATCTTTTTCATTGGTGGATCGTACCACTGATTGTATTTCCCATTTAATGACGCACCTACACATTACGTAATGTAATGAATCTTTACCAAATATTTTATTTCACATTTCAGCTTTCAGGAAAGCTTTTTCGGTACTTTGGAATACCGTCGACCTGCCAACTTGCCAAATTCTTTTTGGGCTAGTTTTTAGGTTTGGCTGTAAATTTTTCCATTAAAAAATTTCTAAAATAAATGTTAACGCTAAAATTTATCAAATAATAATAAACAAATAATAAATAACCATTTATATTATTGTTTGTATAATTTTAGCGGCCAAAAATCCTTGTTGGCTTTTAAAGTGCGATTAAATAAGTCATTATCCTTATGCCACATAAATTCCTTTAAATACTAATCCAAATGTTTCTTATTTCTCTATTTTGCCAAACCC